>WAAF01018623.1:408757-477384 GCA_013400475.1 Tricholaema leucomelas
TCCTAGACAAAGAGCCGTTACCACTGCCTAGGCGCGAAAAGCTCACAGCCAATCCTCAGCCGAGTGCAGCGCGGGCCCGGCACGGGGCACCCCTCGTGCCGTAAGGGTCCCCCCTGCTCCCCCCTTCACGCCTGCAGGGCAGAGGGGGAGAAACAGGTCTGTTCGCGCCTTTTTCCTCTCCCATTCAAACCACAGAGGGAGAGGAAATTTCTGGGGTACACGGGACCTCCAGGACACCCCTGTCCAAGCAGGGACATCTTCAACAAGATCAGGTTGCTCAGTATTCTGTGCAACCTGTTACACCAAATTTTGCAATAAAGATTTTCCCCACCCTTCTTATAAACGCCTTTTAAGTATTGAAATGGTGTAATAAGGTCCCCCTGCAACTTTCTCTTCTTCAGGCTGAAAAACCTAACTCTTTCAGACTCCAGCCCTCAGATAATATTTACGTCCTTCCTCTGGACCTGCTCCAACAGCCTTCTTAGATTCTGCAAGTGTACTACCCCAACAAGGGTAAAAAAAAAAAATAGCAAAAGGCTGGTGGAAGCACAAAAATCTCTTTACAAATGAAATAACTACAACTACTTCTTCTGGGAGTATGGCCTGGCTGCATATAGAAACAGAAGTAGCATCTTGTTCTTTCTAGATCCTACTACAAGAGCTGGTTACCTCGCTGCTCAGGACATATGTAAGCAGACTTGGAAGCATATCTGCATCCTTACTTGAGGATGCTTACCTCTGAGCAAAGGAGAGCTGGTGAACTCACTACAAAAATCTAGCAAAATCCCTCAGAAATGTTTCCCAGTTCTTCCTGAAAATCAGTATTTTTAGTCTTCGCTATCATGTAGTTCTCAGAAGTTACTTGCCCGTGCTTCCCAATGGACCACTAATCTCTAAAGCATCTTTAACATCTTTGAAGGTATCATTTTATGGTTTTGTCACCACATGCAAGATTGCAGTCATTGCTGGAGCCTAAACACATACAAACATCAAGAGGGACCCATTCCTCACTTAGAGTTAATGGTTTTCTCGATTAGCTAAAAATAGATCTGATAAAGAAACAAGCTTCAACATAAAAATTTTACATGAATTGCATTCATTTGATGCAGCTCAGAGCTGAATGGTATTTTTCAAGAAGGTTAATTGGGAAATTATGACTCAATTAAACTTTAATACATCCCATCGTGATAACAGTGGATCAATTGTCCCTCCTAAAGGATTTGAAAAGATTACTGAATTTAGGGTCATGAAGTATTTAAAAAGAACAGTACAAAATTCTAGTTTCACTCCACTGTAGAATGTTTTGTTCATATAAACTTTTGTCATCTTAACACAAGCTCACACTCAGCTTTGACAAATTTAAATCAACATATAAATTGTAGTACGTAGCCACTGGATGTTGACAGTACCAAGTAAAATAAATGTCTCCAGACTCAGTTAGCATAGGCTATTCTCTTGTCTTTAACACATCCTAAAAGCTTGTGTGGCCTGCAATTTAGTTTACTTGGTGATTTAACAAGGAAGTATTTTGGGAGGATAAACATTTTCTAGTGAGGTCATTAGAAGCTTCAGAAGAGTCTCCTGGAGGCTTTACTTGAGAGGTTAGTGAGAGGGAGATTGCTCAGACAATCAATTTCTCTTCTTTTAAATTGAATTTCTTTCATAACAGTCTAGGTTACAGTAAGGGGGAACAAGAGAATGGCTGCAAAGTCTTAGGAAGAATTATTTTTAAAGTAATGGTGGGAACCAGTGTCTGGACTGGAGTGTCCCCACCCCCAAATCATCTGCTCTGTCATGAACTTCTAATATAACCTACTTGGTGAAGACTTTGGCTGTTAAGATTTAACTTTCAGAAGTACTCTAAGCATTCACATAGTTTCTCATGCTGAGCTTGATCTGATGCTTGGACCTTACAAAGAATTCAAGAAATCTAGACTAGGTTGTTTCCTATATAAATAAACACAACTCCCCACCTGCAACGCCCAGCAAATGACAGAGTGGATGAAAACAAACTAGTTGAATTCAGAGATTTGAAGCATGGGAGGGGGGAATACCAGAGTAATCTCCTTTAAAGTTGTACAGAAAGCCTGGTATAGTGGTGGTGCAGACAGAAGGCTTTCAAGAAGATAGATCACCATTTCAAAGAAGATGAACACAAGCTGTTACAGTTCAGGTAACCAGGCTCTCATCTGGCTTAGCATCTGGAGAAGGAAAAGAGGAAATACACTGGAATTAAAAACTCACTGCAGAAAAAGACTCTTGAATTTTAAAACAACCACCCTGTGGAATCAACCACCATTAGTTATTGTTAAATCACCTATTTTGGCTGTTTAGCATTCATGCAGTTAAAAATACAACTCTCAACTATTTGTAGATAGACTTTTCAGAATACATTGACTTCCAGATTTTTGCCAAGTAATTCTTTGATACTGATGTTTGCACAACTGGGCATTTCCTGGCTCATTCAAATCTAAATATGAAAATTATGCAACAAAAGCAACAATTTTCCATTGTTATTTCAAAAGGCAATATTCAATCCATCACAAAGAGCTCTTCAGATATAGTCTGTACTACAGAGAAGACATCCAACATTTCATGGGCTGCCCAGGGAGGTGGTGGAGTTGCCATCCCTGGAGGTGTTCAAGAAAAGACTGGATGGGGCACTTACTGCCATGGTCTAGTTGATTGGACAGGGCTGGGTGATAGGTTGGACTGGATGAACTTGGAAGTCTCTTCCAACCTGGTTGATTCTATCATTCTATGTTCATTTTGTGTGTGTGTGTGTGTGTTCAATATTCAGTCAGCTGTGGAAGGATGTTTTTATACATCAAATAGAAGAAACATCACTGAACTGATTCCATTTAAGAGACCAATAACATTCTTAATGGACTTCTATAGAAGAATTTGGACAATGCAAATGACTTTGGAATAGCTGTATATATTCATATTTGTTTCTCCTATATTGTCATATATTTAGAACCTAGTTATTGTATTCCTTAAACCAGATCCTGCAAAAGCAAAGCTCCCACTGCTGTGAATGTAAAAAATGCAAAGGAAAGCATTTGCATAAAGAGTATGGGTGCATTCTTTTCGTAAGCCAAAGGTTATACAGCACCAGAGGAATTTAACACTCAGGCAAAAAATAAAGGTTACGTATTTCTATTGGGAGGTCTCTGGCATCTCAGTTAGACAATAGGTGTACTGCTCATTATCTGTTGCTAGAAGAAGAGTGCTTCTTGTTCAGAACTCATTGTGTTATGGCAATTTTGGTTAAATAAGAAAAATAAAGTGTACATCAGTATGTTTGCATAGAAGAGAAAGAAAAAAGTATTTTCTTTTGGAGGAAAAAGCAGATGCATTCTTATAGTTATTCATAGCAATAATTGTTGGAAGGCACAAGGGAAAAAGTGTTAATAAATTGAACCATGCAGCTTCTCAGTTTTATTATCTTTTGAGGAATTAAAATTTCAAGCTGAAGTACTTTTTTTTTTTTTTTATATGTGATTTGTCAATATAGGAAGCATACAAATTAATATAAACGTCTCTGTCTTTAATGCATAACATATGGTTGCTGCTGCTGGGCTTGTGGAAGGAATTGGGCTCAGGGTATGAGGGAAGAAGGGGGAAAGCAGAGGAGAGATTCTGGTGGGCAGTTGCTTTCTGTACTCTAGCTGCAAAAACTGAACCTGTTTGCAAGAGGGAAGAAAACTCAGCACTGCTGAAAACAAATGCCCTTACTTAAAGAAAGCTGGAGGTGGTTAGGGAAGGGAATTTCTTTACTGGAATCAAATCTATTCTCACTGTAGAAAAAAGAACTCAAACCAAACTAAACAAGCAAAAAAAAAACCCAATCAAACAAAATACTCAAACAACAAACATGCAAACAAACAAAATTAACTCAGTATCTCAATACTGCTTAATACCTAGCTGGGAATCTATTTCTCGCTGATTGGAAGAGAAAGGGCAGTAGGAGGGGTTGCCTTGAATTTCTCCGAAATGGAGGATTGTGGGGGTGGACTAGAGGGGGTTGAAGACTGTGTAACATCAGGAGACACATTTGTTCAGTCTGCACTGGCATTTCCAAGCTGAAGTATTTGTTTCTGGAAAAAAAAAAAAAAAAGGTTAAAAATTGTTCTGTGACTGGGATTAAATTAATATCTTTGGCATTAAAAGATATACATCTCTCTGCTTAGTGTCCAAATCAGAGCAATCTTATTTTGTTGCTGTTTGCTGTTTTAATTTGCCAGCATTGTTAGGCTTTTTCTTGCTTGCACATAAATATTCTGTTATGAAATGTGATTTCTTTCCCCTGTTACAGATCCTAATTCACATCTTTGTTCCTCACTTGTCATCTTTCTCACTCTAAATGTGGGGAATTAAATTTTGTTTAGAATTGGTTCAAATCTTGCTCAGGGCTTGTTTAGTTCTCATTTCTGTCTACTGGAGAAAATAAGTATAAACACAGGAAGTTAGAAGCTTTCCTAAGTTGTAACAGCTGGGGGCCTGCGGACACAGTTCTTGTTTAAGGTATTATTTTTCAAATGTCCTGATACAGAAATTGTGTTATGTTACCCAGAACACTTACTTCAATGAACAATTTCTTTTTCAAGCAAACAAACAAACAAAAAAGGTTTTTTTTTCCATATGAGATCAAAGCTTGCTAAAAAAATGTATAAACTCAATCTAAGGTCCAAAAAGTCTACAGTATTCTCTGCAAATTCCATTTGCGCTAGTTAGGCTCAGTGCCTGCATGGTTCAATGATTCTTGGCTAACCAGATTTTTAGACCCTCCGTGCTGATGACTGTACAGTCCTAAGGACAGCAGCTCAATGCATTTATTGTCACAACATCCCCATTTGTTGTTTTGTTGGTTTTTTTGACCCTCATGTCCTCCTAGTCTACACAAGTTTCTTTCTTGAGTTTAAGATCATTATTTCCTATACCATCTCATACAATGAAAGAATCAGATTATTTCCTTACTAGCAAGACTTTTTGTTCCTGCAAACTGTCCCGTTTCTCTTAGGAACAGTCCTAATTCTCATACTGGTAAGACTTAGAAGAGTTGAATGTATGCCCTTTCTAGATATTCAACTATTCAACTATTTATTTTCTGTCATGAGCTTTTACTTTTTCCTCTAGGTCACATCAGGGTTATTACTGTCCCTGTGTCACTTCTGCCTTATGCAGGATAGTAATATGCAAGAGAAATCCCAAGTGATTCGCTAGGGAGTTCTGTAATATGGCAGCTGCCCCTAACTTTCCATTTAAATAAGCCTGGAATAATTTAATGACATATTTTTAAGGTTTTCCTTCTTGTAGCCTATGTTTATTTCATCGATTCTCATGCAGTTAGTAAACTCTATTTTTTTGCTGTCATTTTACTTGTGCAGTCATCATGACAAAGAATTACTCTTGAGACGTATTCCAACTGTTTCCAACTTCTTCTGAATGTGACAGGGTAGGACTCTGGAAATGGTTGAAGTTGTGCAATGAAAAACATCATGGGAATATGACTCAGGACTAGTCATCACCACCTGGAGAGCCGTCATTAAAAAAAAATGTATCTTAGAATTCAACATACTGTTCTGAGTCTTGCAAAGTTTCTGGTAGGCATGTTAACAAACAAGAATCAGCTTCTGGATGTTTACAGCAGTGGTCTTTGTTCAAGGTAAAGATTTTGTCTTAAAGAAAGACATTCTGAAACCATGCCTCGCCTCTAGAACGTATTTTCAGAATGAGTTCAAAGTGGACTTCAGATTTCCTCCATGCTACCTTGCTGTTGTCTGCATGGTGCAGGGCATTGCAGGAAGGGAAGCAGCATTTGATATTCCAAATTATTGTGTGCAACAACTTTCCTGGTAACAAAGCACTTGTAATAATTCTCAAGTCACTACAATCTACTGTGTAGTTTTTGGGTCATAAGCCAAAAACCACCAGTTCTTCTCCCAGGCTATTTTTAAGGTCGGATGCTGTGCTCTATTAGTGCATAAATGATGCACAAGAATTTGTTCTAAAGTATTTAACCAGAGAAACTGGCAATGTACACACCTTGGAACCATCCTATTCTTACTTTTGTCTGTGTTGAATCATACTTTATTGTTTTAATCTGTTTCAGTATTTTCTGCTTCTTGTGCTTTTCTGCCAGTTCAAATCTTCAGGGCTATCCTCAGCCCTATTATTTCACAGAATCACAGAACTTTAGAGGTCGGAAGAGACCTCCAGAGATCATCAAGTCCAACTCCCCTGCCAAGGCAGGATCACCTAGGGTAGTTCACACAGGAACATATTCAGGCAGGTTTTGAAAGTCTCCAGAGGAGACACCACAATCTCTCTGGGCAGCCTGTTCCAGTGCTCCATCACCCTCACTGTAAAAAAAATTCTCCTCAAGTTGAGGTGAAGCCTTCTATGTTCCAATTCATAGCTGTTACTCCTTGTCTTATTGCTGCTGACCACCGAAAAGAGATTGGCCCCATCCACTTGACACCCATTTTCCTCATTAAGCATCATACTGGCATCTAGTATGACAAAGTGTTCCACATATAGGTCTCTCAGAATGAGGCTCTACTTAAGTTCTGTATTAATGAATAGTTGAGAATATGGAATGTCTCCTGAATCTACATGAGAAGTACTAAAATATTTAGGTTTTAAAATCTACAATATTTACTCTTCTTTCTTCTAATCCAGTCAAAATTCTTTAGAAGAACATAATTAAACCAAAGCTAGAAGTACCAAAACTGCTTTGAGTTTCAGTTATATTTTCCCCTTTATCTCCTTTCATTTCTGGTTATCTCATTAACATAATGGCTGTATTTGCAGTCAATACAAGAATGACATTTTGTAGCGATGCAAGTTTCCATGGTGAAGTAGTTAAACTAAGGTGTGTCACATTACAGGTAAGATCTGCAATGTGTCTGCCTGTCTCAGAGTCCAGGACTCTTCCTGTCCCACGGTTAGGTAGGCAATTAACCCACAAGGGTGTTAGTGCACTAGGAACTGCAGTGGCTGTAGTAGGAGTGATGAACGCTGAGCACCAACTGAAAAACTACACAGCCTCTTGAAGAATCTGGCCTTAGTGCTTAATTTTTGGTTCTATTTAATTTTCAATTGCATTTGTTCTTTTTCATAATCTACTTGGTGTTGCAAACCACCTGATTTAGCTCAGGTGTTGCAGAACCCTGATTAGCTTGCCACAGGAAACATGGTAAAGGCCCCATAGAGCAATGTGATCAAAGGCAATGCCACATGGACTCCAGACAATTCGATGTGAATTATGCCAGAGACCTTTATTGATCGTTTTGCCTCTCAATATATCCCTCAGGGCCACAAGGCACACGGCTACACATTAGCATAATTAGTCAAGGACAACCCATTCCATCAGCATAAACCACGCCTAGTTTTCCTCCTTAACAAGGTGTCCGTTATCTATCCCTTCTGAGATAAGGTAGCCAGCAGCTGGTGGGAACCAAGGTCAGCATCTGCCTGTTATTATCCTTCTTCACTTTGCATTCCCACAACTTGGTGGGTTTTTTTAAACTTTTTCCATCAAGCCTCAGACTTTTCAATTTGAATCAGAAAACTTACATCAGTTTGTCAGGAGAGAGTGCTCAGCACATCCTGAACGGAAGTAATTCTCTTTTTCTGAAGTAAATCTCTTTTTATGACCAGGTGACCCACCTGGCCGATGTGAGGGAGGCTGTGGATATAGTCTACCTGGACTTCAGCAAGGTTTTTCATACTGTCTGCCATAGCAAACTCCTGGCCAAGCTGGCAGCCCATGGCTTGGAGAGGGGTACCCTGTGCTGGGTTAAGAACTGGCTGGCCGGGCCCAGAGAGTGGTGGTGAATGGTGCCACATCCAGTTGGCAGCCAGTCACTAGTGGTGTGCCCTAGGCATCAGTGCTGGGCCCAGTCCTGCTTAATCTCTTCATGGATGATCTGGATAAGGAGATTGAGTCCACCATCAGTGAGTTTGTAGATGACATCAAGTTGGGAGCATGTGTCAATCTGTTAGAGGGCAGGAGGGCTCTTCAGAGGGACACGGACAGGCTGGATAGATGGCACAGTTCAACAACAGGAGTTTAAACAAGTCCAAATGCTGGGTTCTGCACTTCGGCCACAACAACCCCATGAAGGCTGGGAACAGAGTGGCTGGAGAGCAGCCAGGCAGAGAGAGACATGGGGGTACTGTTTGACAGCTGAGGGAACATAAGCCTGCAGTGTGCCCAGGTGGCCAAGAGGGCCAATGGCATCCTGGCCTGTGTCAGGAATGATGTGACCAGCAGGACCAGGGAAGTCATTCTGCCCCTGTACTCAGTGCTGGTTAGGTCACATCCTGAGTACTGTGTCCAGCTCTGGGCTCCTCAGTTTAAGAAAGATGTTGAGGTGCTTGAACATGTCCAGAGAAGGGCAAGAATGCTGTTAAGGGGGCTGGAGCACAGCCCTATGAGGAGAGGCTGAGGGAGATGGAGTTGTTCAGCCTGGAGAAGAGGAGGCTCAGGAGAGACCTTATTATGTAGTTCTCCACAACTACCTGAAAGGAGGCTGTAGCTGGGTGGGAGTTGGTCTCTTCTTCCAGGCAGCCAGTGACACAACAAGAAGGCATAGTCTTAAAGTGCACCAGGGCAGGCTTAGGCTGGATATTGGGAAGAAGTTCTTCCCAGAAAGAGTGATTTGCCATTGGAATGGGCTGCCTGGGGAGGTGGTGGAGTCACCTTCTCTGGAGGTGTTTAAAAGGAGACTGGATGAGGCACTTAGTGCCATGGTTTAGTTAATTATAAGCTGTTAGGTGATAGGTTGGATTCAATGATCTCTAAGGTCTTTTTCGACCTGGTTAATTCTGTGATTCTGTAATTACAGCCTCCCATCTACATAATATTAAGATGCTTCATGAATTTTAAACTATTTACTTCTACAGGCTGTGCTCAGCACCTCAAGTGATGTAATCATGAAGACTCTCAAATTGAGTTACATGCATCCTCTAACATCTTGACACTAATTTCTGGCTGAAATCATGATGTGCACATCAACTGTCAAGCATTTAAATTTTTGCTTTCTTTTTTTTTTTTAATGAACTGGAGAATAGCAGATGTATCACCCATCTACAAGAAAGGAAGACAGGAGGATCTGGGAAACTATAGATCTGTCAGCCTGACCTCCATACCGGGGAAGGTCACGGAGCAGGTCATCTCAAGTGCCATTACGTGCTTCGTGATAATGAATACCTGTTTGGACATGGCTTTAGGCAACCAGCTGTAGATGATCCTGCTTGAGTAGGGTGGTTGGACAAAACGGCCTTCAAGAACCCCGTTCAATTTTTCCTCTTTACTGCTAACCCCAAGATATCTAATGGTGAATGCAAACTTTGGAATGCTAAATATTTGGGTGCAATTTAGGTAGAAATAGTGGTTTATCCCAGACTTCAGCCTTTGGTCAATACACATGAACACAAGCACAAATTCACTGATGCAAAGTAGCCAGAAGGCCAGCCTAAATGCAAGGTCTCATGCCTGGTTTGGATATCAATACAGGCATGGAAACAAAGGAATTGAGAGCAGTTCAGTGGAGAAGGACTTGGGGATACCAGTGGAGAGGAAGCTGAACATGAGCCAGCAATGTGCACTCTCAGCCCAGAAGACCAGCTATATCCTGGACCACCTCAAAAGAAGTGTGGCCAGCAGGTCAAAAGAGGTGATTATGCCCATTTGCCTTGGTGAGACATTATCTGGAGTACTATATGGAGCTCTGGAGTCTTCAACACAGGAGAAACAGGGACCTGTTGCATCAGGTCCAGAGGAGGGCTAAAAGAATGATCAGTGATAGATCACCTCTCCTATGAAGAAAGGCTGAAGAAAAGGAGAGTTTGGGCTGTTTAGCCTGGATAAGAGGGGGCTCCAGGATATCTTATTGCAGCTTTTCAGTACTGAAAGGGGGCTTGTAAGAAATATGAAGACAATCTTTGTAGCAAAACCAGTTGCAACAGGTAGGGGATAATGGCCTTAGTACAAATAAACATAGACCTAGACTAGATATAAGGAAGAATTATTTTACAATGAAGATGGTAGAACAATGGGAGGTTATGAAAGTCCCATGCCTGGAAACTTTCAAGGTCAGGTTGAACTGGACTCTGAGCAACTTACCTGGTTGAAGATGTTCCTTTTTATTGCAGAGAAGATTGGACTAGATGACCTTTAAAAGTCCCTTCCAACCCATGCTGTGGTTTTACAAATCCATGATGCCTGGATGAAATTAATGGGAAGTAGCATCCCTGGTAACACAGATGTGGTATTAAATAGAGAACTGCCAACTTAGTGGGGAAAAAAAAAAAAAAGAAGAAAAAAAAAAGGAAGAGACCTTCTTTATAGAAGTGGAGTTCAATAGCAGAATATTAAACTGTGGTCTTGGGGAAGATAATATTATGTGTCTGTATCATGAGTACAGGGATCAAACAGAAAAATAAGTATACTTCTAGAAACTATACCATGGCTTGACCAAAATTAGAGAAAAAGTAGAGATAATAGAGATAAACTGTCTGAATTCAGTGTAGAAATAGAATTTATATTTAAAAGAAAAAAAAAGAAAGGAAAAAAATTAAGAGAGTTACAAGAGTCCATTATCCACTGGGGTTTTTTTTTCCTCCTCTTTCAGCATTTGTTTATCAACCTCTCCCCTCTCAGGATTTTTGAAGTTTACAAAGAACTGAAGGAAATATCTGTTGAAAGCATTTAACTGAAAATGAAAGGGAGTTGAATGAAGTTTGATTCAATTATAGGTGTTTAATAAATTAAAAGGAGGTGTGGGCTGAACCAAACTGTTTGTGAATCATTAGGTCAAACAAACAAACAAACAAAACCGTAATGGAAGTCTTAGACACTATATTTTTTGAGGAAAATTATAGCAGTATATATTTGGGAAAAAAAAATAGGTTAAAAAAGAAGTTGGAAGCAATAATTAAGAGCAGCTCTTTTACAGTACATTTTTAATATGGCAGCATTAGCTTACAATGTGGAAAGGCACAATGGATAAAACTGATCACAAAACAAGAGATTTTAAAGTGTGCTACTTTGAAGCTAGCTAGAATGTTTTGGTGAGAAGAATTAGATTACAGGTGATATCTACTTCATTCATAGGCTTGCTGAGATGTATAGGAGCAAGAATGTAAATATAGATAACATAGTCACTGTCTGGGCTTTGGGCTGCACTTCTCTCTCTAGCCTAACCTGCCATCTTTGTAACTAATCCACCTGCTTACTAACCCCCCTGGCTGATCCTCCAATCTTCCTTGGGCACAAGGTAACATCTGGGGTGAGCTAGAGAGGGGTGGGAGAAGGTGGAAGGGCGGTTGTAAGCCCCTCCTGGGGACTCAGGTTTCTGGGAGGGGTGCTGTGTTTCTGTATTACCTTTTAACTTGTATATTTCTGTATATAACTGTATATACTGTAAATATCTGCTTGTACATTGTGCTAAGCTGTAAATATAAAGCTTCATTCAATTGCCAGAGCTGCTGAGTCCAAAACCATCACATAAGGTGAGGAACAAGTGAGAGCAGTGGGACAATAAAGATCTTTGAATGAATGCAGATTTCAGTCTAGAGAGTTACTAGAACAAACCCCAGACAGGAAAAAAGTTCATTACAAGATTTCATTTTGCCGAATGTCACTATTAAGTCATAAGAACAAGCTGTTTCAAAAAAGAGAAAAGATGGGAAATTATATGCCATTAGAAGATGTTTACCCATGTAGAAATACAAAACAGAATAAAAGGAGGCTGAAAGAGTAACACTTGGTAAAGGGACACCAAGTAAAGAAAGCTTTTATAAAAAAGACTGTGCTAGTTTGAAGCTAGCTGGGATATTTTCGTGAGAGGAATTAGTTTATAGGCTGTGAAAAGGAAACACTGGTGATGTCTACTTCACTCATAGGCTTGCTGAGATGTATGAAAACAAGAATACAAACATAGATAACGCAGTTGCTCTCTGGCTTTTGGGCTGCCTCCCTTCTCTCTCTCTAACCTGCTGTCTTGTGACTAATCTGTCTGCTTCCTAACCTTCCTGGCCAATTCTCCAAACTCACCTTGAATATAAGGCAAAGTCTGGGATAAGGTAGAGGGGTGGAAAGGTAGAGGGGTGGAAAGGAGGTGGAAGGGTGGTTGAAAGCCCCTCCTGTGGACTCTGGTTTCTGGGAGAGGTGTTGTGTTTCTGTATTACCTTTTTAACTTGTCTATTTCTGTATATAGCTGTAGAGATTGTAAATACCTGCTTATATATTGTGCTAAGCTGTAAATATAAAGAAGCATTCTTTAATTTCCAGATTGGCTGAGTCTAGTCTGGGTGATTTTCTTAAGGCATGTTTCTTAACACCCAAACCATCACAAAGACAAACAAGAAGAGCAGGGATTCTCTTACTGGGTAGAAAGCAAATCGTAGTTGACTTCAAGAAAAATTCAAAGCCCATTAAGCGAAAGAACTACCATAATTGAGTGCTGTTATCTTAGAGAAGGCAATTATTTTACATTGCTCCATGCAAGGTAAGTGAGAGCTGGAACAGTGTGTCCAGTTTTAGATACCACACTATGAAAGATGTTAACAAATTGGAACAAATTGAAAGAACAGCAGAAATACAAGATTTTGGATACATAACCCAGAAGGAGAGGTCTAAAAGTTAAATTGTATTTGCTTATAGAAGAATGAAGGGTATGTAATAGGTGTCTCTAGATGCATATTAAATTATTGTAAAAAGAGATGGATAATTAATATTTCTTGGTTATGTAATCTGCCTAATTTGCAGCAAGGGAGATTTAGTTTAGAAAATTGTAGCAATATCTATATATAAGGAGGAAAAAAAACCAGAGGAACAGCTACTGAAGCTGTGAAACCTGATCAGATTCATGATTAGGTCAGTTGATGAAATGATCAAACAATTTAAAAAATATTCCTCAGCAGTTTTGCCATCTTACCTCCTTCTTCAAAACTGATGAAACACTTGCTTCTTCTTGCTCTCCTGTATAATAACAGCCCATTATATTTGTTACATAAAAATCAATCCCTTTTCCATTCCCTCCCCCAGCATTGTTTCATAGTACTGTGGGATATTAGAGTCTCTTCCTTCCTTGGCCAATTGTGATTTCTCTTGGATGGACTGTTGTTGCAGACTGTGCTGCTTGTTAGAATTGCTTGCTGAGGGAACCGTGGCTCAGAAGCCTGCAGACCAGTGTGATCAAGGCCTTGCCACGCAGGACTCCAGACGATTCAGTGTGAATTACGCGAGAGACAGTTTTATTGCATTACAGCCCAAATATATACACTCAGCCAGTAGAGCACACGCCTACACATTAGCATAATTAGCCAAGGACAACCCACTACATCAGCATAAACCACGTCTTGTTATTCTCATTAACAAGATGTCCATTATCTATCCCCCTTCTGAGATAAGGTAGCCAGCAGCTGGTGGGAACCAAGATCAGCATCTGCCTGTTATTATCCTTCTTCATTCTGTTCCCGCAGCTCTTCTGCACTCTGCATTCCCACAGACTGTGTCACCACCAATTTTACAGTCTTAATTTCACTTTTTTTTTTCTTTACTGAAATGTCTTACAATCAAGTATTTTGCAGCTGAATAAATAACATGTTTCAAGAGGTGAGTTTCTGGTGTTAACTAGTAAAACTTGCTTTTCACTGAGAAAAACCCAAAACTACTCCTAGCTTTCAGTCCTGCATTTCACATGACACTGTGCAATCCTGCATCTGTGTGACAATCCTTACAAAGAAGAAATATACTAAATTCTACTTTAAAAAAATGAATAAAGAAAATAAACTTCCAGATTAGGTGTTTTAACTTTACCTTTCAATGAGTCCTCAAATGATTCTATATTCATTTAAACTTCTGATTTCTGAAATGAAGAACAACAAATTTACATCCGTTTCAAATTATATTATAAAATAAAATACATATACAGTACTGTGTGCAGTTCTGGAGCCCCCAGCACAAGAGGGACACGGAACTGTTGGAGTGAGTCCAGAGGAAGGCCACGAAGATGATCAGTGGGCTGGAGCACCTCTGCTATGAAGACAGGCTATGAGAGCTGGGGCTCTTCAGTCTGGAGAAGAGGATTTGAGGAGACCTTAGAGTGGCCTTCCAGTATCTGAAAGGGGCCGACAGGAAGGCTGGGGAGGGACTATTGACAAGATCTTGTAATGTCAAGACGAGGGGTAATGGGTTTAAACTGGAAGAGGAGAGATTTAGACTGGATGTTAGGAGGAAGTTCTTTACAATGAGGGTGGTGAGACACTGGCACAGGTTGCCCGGGAAGGTTGTGGATGCTTCCTCCCTGGAGGTATTCAAGGCCAGGTTGGATGAGGCCTTGAGCAACCTGCTCTAGTGGGAGGTGTCCCTGTGTATGGCGGGGGGGTGGACCTGGATGATCCTCGAAATCCCTTCCAACCTAGACCATTCTATGATTCTATTCTATGATTACTGTAAAAAGAGATGGATAATTTATATTTCTCAATTATGTAATCTATGATGCCTATTTTGCACCAAGGGAGATTCAGTTTAGAAAATTGTCCCTTTTTTAAATAAAAATAGGAAGTCAGATGGGTACTTTGTGCATCTAGGCAACTTGAATAATGTCCAGGGCTGTTAAAATATGTTAGAATATTTAATATCATCATTGACATAAGTTACCCTTAGTTATATTTAATATCATTTATATGATCATTAAAACATGTTAGAATATTTAATATCATCATTGACATAAGTTACTGTGATGGTTTGGGTGTCCCCCACCCCCCACACTTTTAGAAATTACCCAGACTAGACTCAGTCGGCTCTGGAAATTTGAATGAAGCTTATATTTACAGCTGGCACAATTTACAAGCAGATATTTACAATATATACAGATATATATATAGAAATATACAAGGTAAAAAAGGTAATACAAACACCATTCCCCTCCCAGAAACCTGAGTCCCCAGGAGGGGCTCTCAACGACCCCTTCACCTTCCCCTACCCCTCTCAACCTTACCCCAGTCCTAAGGAAGAATGGAGGTTTGGCCAAGAGGGTTAAAAAGCAAGGTGAAGCAGCCAAGCAAAGGAGGGTGAGGTTAGAAAGCAAGATGGAGTCCAGCCAGCAGCCTCAGCTTCTCCCCAGCAGGCAAAGCTCCCCAACGAAGAGAAGAAGCAAGTGCCCTAATCTTTGTTTTGCCTTTCTTCTTTACACATCCCAGCAAGACTGTGAGGGAAGTAGACCTCACCATTGTTTTCATTTTACAGCCTATCATCTAGTTCTTCTCACCAAAACATGCTAGCTAGGCTCAAACTAGCACAGTTACGCTTAGTTATATTTAATACCATTTGTATGATCATTAAAATCACAGGCTAACAGGTAAATTGTATTATGTATAGAAGTAAATGTTATGTAAAATCCCCATTAAAAAAAATTAAACTATTACTTTCACAAAATCATTTGTAAAATGAAGACATATATTTCACAAATCAAACCTTTAATTTCCCATTATCTAAAAGACATCTTGTATTTAGGGTCCTCTTATCATTTAGAGAAATAAATGAAGCGATCATTTGTCTTTCTGGCAACAGTAACTCTTTGAAAAACTTTCTGTACTGCTTCTGAAAGCTCTAATCCAGTGCCTCTGCTTTCACCTTAGTGGTCCCTGATAAAAAGATCATAAACTGCTTTTCAGCCAGTTTTTGTTCTCTTATATCCTTCATTCTTCTTTATCACAATGCATTATCTACATCATTACCAGCAAGAGAACTCTCACTGCTGTTCTACTCAGCCTCTTCTTTTTCAGAGCAGCAGTTTCATTTGCTTTTTTCCTATCAGCTACTATATCCAAGCATGCTGCCGTGAGCTTTGTCAATCAACTTGCCCCAGTCTCCCTTCTTCAGGCAAGTAAGAAACTCCATCCTTGTACTATCCAAAGAATGCTTTTATTTATCATAACCTTTGGGATTGTCTTTTGGCGTACTTTAATGAGGAACAGTTTAATATCTGGAAAGAAACCTAACAAGTATAGTAGTATAAAACCTTTGGAGATGATGCTAGAGGAATTTCAGAGGCCAGTGAAACCATCTTCCACTAGCTTCTACTTCCAAACCACACACAGTTACGAAACCTTCATAAAGACCTTCAGCCAAAATTTTCTTTGGCTTGGACTCAAATAATCTATTTATGAAAAAAAAAAAAGGTTGTCTTATACTGAAAATAAAATTTGTCAGCCATGCCACAGCTTTTTTGCCAGGTCAGTGACTCAACTCAAAAGATGTACTGCTGTCATTTCACTTGAAGCTTTGGGGAAATTAGAGTGGATGTTGTAGGTGTTAGGTTTTTTTATTCCTTAAGTAAACTTAATATGAGGCTCATGCTGGGATCAAAATGACAGTGCTTATTGAAAACATGCAAAACACAAGGTCTAATCACCTGTAAACCAGCTGGAGCTCGGATACTCCTTAAACAAAAGATCTAGCAGCCACCAGAAGTAGATTTACAAAATACTTAAAGAGGTACTATTCAGTCCTACAATTTTTACCCTACAGGGTCAGATGGTTAATTTTCATGAAGATGTGTGTAGCCAAAGCCAGCATAGTGGCAGCCCAGAACACAGAAAAGATTGTGATGGCTTTGAGAAACCCTACAAACATCACAAAAGGATTCATTAAATTGAAATGCATATAGGTAATGTCTACCCCTGACCATTAATTCTGTGAAGAGCTGGGGAGGAAGAAGCCATATTTTCCCCTAATATTTCACCAAGTTATTTCATGTTTTTATCCCAGGGTGATATGAATTGTTTAACTGATGTCTATTCTTTTTTACAAAACACTGTTTAAAGCTATACACACCATTAGCAGTGTTGCAGCAATTCAATTTCTATTCTGGTCTTTTCAGACAGATAGAATTTTACATTAGCAAGATGGTGTTCTAGCTTTCAGAAGATCTTCACAAATACAGAGGGTTTTTTTTGCTATGACATTTCCAAGTTTATTAAAAAATATTCCACCTCCTTACTGTTTCACTTATTTTTCTTTCTCCCTTAGTCTTCTCAAAAGCAAGGAGAGTTAATTTATGGCTTTAGTCAATGGAATTCTTGTATTTTTTCAGAACAAAACGAATTGTTTCAAGATGACTATCATTTAAAACTTAAATTTAGAAGCATGTCATGTAATTCTAAAATGAGTTCAAACACTTCAGGTTAACCAAAATGCTTAAGGATACCATTCCTATGTACCTCTCCTCCATAAAGCATAGAACTTGTTTCATCAAAGAACTCTGAATGGCACGTCCAATTTGCTTTTTCCTAACACAGATCTTCCTTCCTGCTTTCCATTCCTCTATCACACACAAACACAAATGTACTCATACATCCTCTAATAATGGACCTGTTTTCACAGGCAGTCTCCAAAAGCAAACTCTTTGATTTGATTTTGTCTCTTAATTAATTCAGAGTAAGGATTGCCACAACATACACTCCAGTGTAGATATTTTCTGACAGCTAACCAAAGGGCTGTTTATTACCACTCTATGAAAACAAATAAAGTAAATAAATAAGGAGACAAAGGAATAAACGTGGTCATCTGCACCCACTTAACAACATGCAACTGTAAACCAAAAAGCAAACCAAGAACAGCTGGCAGCTGGCACTTTGGATGCTGCAGACACTGCTGCTAGCCACAGGGGCTTCACAAACCCAAACTTTAAAAAAGCAAAATCTGTGGTTTAGCATCTGTATTTTGTGATGTTTACAAGCACTTGGTTAATGACACAGGATGCTGGCACTATCATGCATATAGCACTGGTAGTATTATCTACTTCCTATTTTATATTGTTTCCAGTGGAGATGCATGAGTGTATTTGCTCTCATGCTGTTAGGTTAAAATTCCATGCTGTATTTCATGGTAGCTCACTAAAAGCACTACCAGCACAGAGTGAGTCAAATTTTGCTCAGTGTGAGGCACCAAGAATGAAGAATGACTGAAAAGCGTGATGGAGCTGCTAGACTTATGTTTAATGTACTTGCTGGAAAAGCAATATAAAAATACTTCTCCCTGCAGGGAAGGATAAAACCACCTCCCCAAAACCTCATCTAATTTCTGATAGAGACAAACAGTGAGTGTGATGAGCACTGGAACAGGCTGTCCAGAGAGGTTATAGGATCTCGTTCTCTGGAGGCTTTCAAAATCCACTCGGATGTATTCCTGTGCTGCCTCCCCTAGGCGATCCTGGTTTGGCAGGGGGGTTTGGCTTGATAATTTCTGCAGGTCCTTTCCAATCCCCAACATTCTGCAATTTCATGATTCTGTGATTCTGTGATGTGTTTGAGAAGTGTCCTATATGGAGCATTTAGAATGGCACACTCATAAGGTGACGATATGTGAGTAGTTCTATGCCACAGAGCAAAGATGTAGGCTAAAATCATCACAATCACAAATGTCATCTCAAGCAACTCACCAAGTCACCCGTAAGTGTGACTTTTCTGTTACATCTGATTTCTGACAGGCTCCCAGTTTTTCTTTTCACTGGTGTCACATACTTTCTTTATTTTTTTCTTTTCTTGAAACATCTATTTTTACTTTGCCTCTTCCCTTTCAATTCCATCCCTCACTGAGGCTTCATTAGATAGCGTTCAGATTTGGGGCTTTAATTTAGGCTTTGATTTATTTATTTATTTTTAATTGGGCAATTTTTCCTCTGACAAAGGAATTAGCATCTGTGCATATTTATATCTAGTTTTGGCTTTTTGTGTTTTGGTTTTTTTTTTTTGGTTGGGTTTTTTGTTTGGTTTTTTCCTTGTTTGTTTGTTTTTTTTTAAATAAAAAGTATATATTTTATTTGCTGAACTTGAAGAAAGGGGCCAGGAAAGGTTAGGAGAAAAAAAAATTAAATAAAATAAATAATGTGAGTCTTAAGAAAGCCTCAGGTGTCAGAAAAACAGTTCCTGAAAAAAATCCTATAGAAGCACAAGCAAGGGTTTCTCTCTGGCTACCCCTTTGAATTCCATTCCAGCTCCCTGTTTGGTTGCAAATTTTGTCCCTCTTTTATTTTCATAGTCCAGCTTCACCCCCAAAATTTTGATTGGGTTAAAGCCAATAGAAAACACCATACCTGGTGTCCAGACCTTTTATAAAGTCATATTGCAAATCACTATTTCTGATGTTTCCTTTTTGCATTATGTCAAAAGGCTGAAATTCCACATTTTCCCTGTGCTTTTAATAAATGGACATGTCACTGGGAATGCACCAGCCTGGTTAAGCAGTCGACTGGTGTCACAAATGTTAGTGCTCCGTTTGTTTATTTTCACAACTGCCACATGCTGTACCTGCAGTCCTGCTGCTACCCTATTTAACTTGACATGTTTCTGTTTATGCTAAGCAGGTTGGATCTTACTGCATCCATTTAGGAACAGATGTTACTTATACCTTGCACTCCTCCATGCTGTCTTTTTTTCACAGCTCTCTGAGAAGCGACTGCAGGTAGTGCACTCTCAACTTCTCTGTCACCCTTCTGACAACAGCTCCTGGAAGAAGAGAGCAAGAAAAGATGAGCTTTTAATGTTGTTATGAAACCATATGCACCCTGCTGCCACCATATCAGAGACAGCATTTTCTCCCCGAGTGTTTAATACACCTCTTTTGACACTGCAGAAAATGAATTCTGAAGGATGCCGCAGTTAGAAAAGTGTTGATTTTTGCCTGGGGAAAAGAAAATCAGAAAAGGTTATAAAAATCACTGTTCAATATTAACTTAATCACAATACACATTTTAGCAATGTACAGTATGTTACTTTCAATGCACAGCTACAGTTCTGTGCCTATCTCTTTCTTTAGTCTAGCCTGCAGCTCTTGCTGGCTGTGAAAGTTAAGATTTATAGCGATAATATTTGCTATCTGACAAAGAGTTTCAAAGCTAACAGCTTTGTGGTATTTTCCCTATCTTGTTGCATATGTTTTTTCACTTGCAGCAGCCATTAAAGTTTAATAGGAGAATTGTGCACATCATGAACACGAAAATGAGAATATAATTACCCCTCTGTTTTCAGATCACTAAAATCAATCTTCTTGTTTTGTTACAAAGTTTCAGGCTGCTTCCCAGAAATCTCAAAAAACCCTTCTAAGCCTAATGACTACCTATGCTACAAACTAGACTATTTCTTCCTTTGAATTTTAAAAGCCATTTATCCTCTTCTTATGATACATTATCCAAAATCAGAATTCACAAAGTAGCCACATACGATGCTATTTGTCTGAAGTAATTTCAAAGGAAGTACAAAAAGAGTACCAGGAAAATTACTAAGCTGCCTTAGACCACCTGCTAGCCTGCCATGCTTTTTATAAGGGACAAGAGTTTGTCTTTTCTTTGATTACTTTTATAATTGGGCATAAAACTAATATGTAATTCTGCAGTTGGGAAATAAGGTGTGCTAGTAACAGACATATCTAACTTAGAAATATGACTGCATAACCATTCCTACAGTACTGTGGCAGTTGCTGAAGCTCAAACAACTGCAGCACAAAGCTGGAGTTTGTCAACTGACAAACAAAGCTGGTCAACAAAGCCCTGATACCCAAACTGACACCTAGAATTGATTTAGCTAAGCCTTCTCTCCTTAAGTAGCATTTGTCTAGGCATAAGGTCTACCCAAAAACATCACTCAGGTAGGTGAGACTGACCACAGCTGCCCAGCCCTAACAGATTAGGTGTTTCTGGTGTGTGCTCAGAAAACAGATATGTGCAGATAAATGTCATGGTGATGCCCAAGTGACAGCACAGCTAGATGAGACACAGGCAAATCTGTCCTGCTGTAACAGTTTAGGTACGTGCAGGAAAGAAACAAAGAAACACAGGTGAGCTATTAGCAGCTTCATATGTCTGTAACTTGTTTGGGGCAGGAGGCTGGAAGGTGATGGTAACACAGGTAATGAATTGTAATTGGCTCTGGATATGGACAAAATCACAGACATCAGCCTGAGACTGTGTAAGCAGTAAGGCCTTTGGCAACTTATTCTGACAACCTGTTTTAAAAGAGCTGTCCCTCAGAGGACACTGGGTACCTGCATGTGTGACAGCTTAAGATATAACTACAAAGGCTGGGGCTGCTTGCCAGGACTCAGTTGACATAAGTGTCCTCTTTCCCTAAGTCCACTGTCCAGGCCTTTGCTGTACTAAAGTCAGGGAGAAACCCAGTTCCTGTGACATGAGTCTAGTGTGCTTGTGTTGAAGACAACAAATTCACCACCAGCCAGTGATATGCCCTTGTGACCAAGGATGCCAATGGCAGTATTCTAGATTAGGAAGACTGTGTCCAGCAGGTCAAGGGAGACTATCTTCTATGTCTACTCTGCTCTGGTGAGGCCACATCTCAAGTATTGTGTCCAGTTCTCAGCTATCCAGTTCAAGAAAGAAAGGGAACTACTGTCGAGAGGCTCAAAGGTCTACAAAGATGATTAGGGGACTGGAGCAGTCTGAGAAATTTGGAGCTCTTTAGCCTGGAGAAGAGTAGACTGAGAGGAGACCTTATTAATTCTTATGGATATCTAAAGAGTGAGTGTCAGGAGGGTGAGGCCAGTCTCTTTTCAGTAATGCCCTGTAATAAGTAATGGGCACAAGCTTCTTTACTTTGCAGGTGACACAGCACTGGAACAGGCTGCCCAAGAGGTCGTGGAATTTCCCTCTCTGGACATCCTGTGAAAACCAATGTGGATGCAATCCTGGGCAACCTGCTTTAGGTGAAAATGCTTGAACAGAGGGGTTGCGCTAGATAATCTGCAGAGCTTCCTTCCAACCACTGCCATTCTGTGACTCTATGAACAGATATCCCAGAACTGGGACCTGAGCAAAGAAATTGTTACCTTGTCTTTTGTGTAAATATAAGTTGTATTTTGTGCCACTGAGTGGTACAGCTGTTTCTTGTGGTTACGACATGTTGAACTCCCCCACAAAAAGCATTGCAATCAATATTTAGTTCATTCATAGACAGAAGCTCTTTATCTTGGTGGTTGTTTTCAAAATTTCTGAAACCTAGGGTTCTCCATGCACCAAGTAATATTTATTATGTTGCATTTCAAAACAAAACCCATCATGAAAACCTCACCATTATGGCACAATTTTATTTCTAAATGAGATAAATATCTCACTCCTTCCCTCCTGCCTTCTTCAAAACCATCTGCACATTCTTTACTTCTGGTTAGCTGAAAGAATAAGGCATAAAATGTTTCATTTGTTTCTCCACAAGTGTTCAACTTCAAAGGGAATCGTTAATCACCACTTGCCCTTCCTGAAAAACAGGATTTCAGAGAATATTTTAAATAAATAACTTTTGAATAAAGATCATTAAAGATGTTGTTAAAATTCCATTTAATAGTAGATGTTCATATGGCTTTTTCAAGCACATACATTACAAGGAAATAAAAAACTAACCAAACAAACCCCAGAAACCTGTAAACCATGGTTACTCTGAAAAGCTTCAGTGCAAATACTCTGCAATGACAAGTTACTAGCTGTAAATAGTGATTGTATCTATCATTATCTTGTCTAGATATCCTTATCTGGGTTGGTGTCCTGAGTGCATATAAGGGGAAAAAAAAAAGGACAATGAATCTGGTTCTCATCTTGTCCTTCTAAGAGTACATCTACTGACTTTAAATGATTCTTTTCAAATGAACCAGGGAAAGATCTTGTCTACTAAATGAAGGCTTACAATAAAGACTTAACATTTAACCTATGAACCTATGGGGAATATCCTGTCCAAACTTTTCAAAACATTTAATTTTGACAATGTTCATTGTCAATATGCCGTTTTCATAAGAAAATTATTGTAACCAACTGACTTTTACTTTGCCATTATCAACTGATTTCAAAGATTTAATCCAGTTGGTCCAAATTTTTAATTTAGTCCATTTTTAATCCATCCCAAACTTTTAACCATCTGCTGGGTTTTGTTTTCAATATGAGGGGTTTTAATTAAGCCATTAGGTCTTCTGTTAGATCTTCTAAAATAGAAGGATTTTGAAGCATAGGAGAAGTATGCTTAACTAGTTATTCCACCATAACCTTCCCAAAGGTATATGAGAGATGTCAGTAACTCCTTGACAAGGTGAAAGCACTCACTCTTTGAGTGCCACTCTCAGTTCTGGTCTTTCCTTGCCTATGGCTCCAAGAGCATGCTATTCAGTAGATGGATCCTGTACACACCTAGCACTCTACTGGGATTCTAGTTCCCATTTGATACCACCATGTGCATGTTTGGCTGAATTCAGACCCTTTTTGAGCTGACTATGTTATGCCTGATGTTGAAACTGAAGCCTGCCTCCCTGTTGCTGCTTCTAGCTCTTGCTTCGCAGCTTTCCTGCCCAACGGGGCAACACCCTGACCTTGACAGTCAGTATGAAATGGAAATCTGACAAAGTATGGACTGCCTGTATGGACTAATATTGATTTTACCGGGATGAGTCCTGACTCTAGGTACTGTCAAAAAGCAGATTATGGTTGATACCCTTAACTGCTGGAGATACCCTTTCAAAATGATTTCTAGTGAATACTGTTTCCAGAACTAATTTTTTGATTCAGCACTGCAATTGTTCTGAGGACTAGCATAGAGGCATGACAACAATTTCTGATCTCTGCTGCCATGTTAAGAAGACTATACCTATTCTTTGAGAAAATAAATGAAAATATTCATACTATTGATTAAAGAACAGTTGCTTCGTTTTGACTAAAACATTGCTTGAAAAAAATAGGACAATTTTCTCTGGATTTTGATCAGGTTGTTACATAAAATTTTACAATGTCTTCTAATATAAATATGCATTTGTAACAGGGGAGTTTGGAAAAGAATATACAGTATTCTCTTTAAACTGCTGTTTGAAATTCAAAGTCTCCAATTAGAAGAACTTTTTAATTCATACTCTATTTTGTAAACAATGCTAGGACTATAAAGGATTCAGAATCCCAGACTCATTAATGATGTCTCATTTTTTCTGCATTTCAATAAGTTCTCATCACAAGAATTGCTTGATGTATATGAAATTCATACATGCTGGTTTTGTATGTTGTACATGCAAGAACAAAAAGAGCTTTGTTTAATGGATCACCGCTGTGCAGTCACTGCATAACTCAGATGAGTTAATATTATCTGTTTTATTTCCTGTTTTGTAACTCAAATAAAGCAAAATGTGAGGCCAGCAAGTAAATCTAGCTAGCTTAAAACTGAAGTTAACCATTTTTGCTTGTGTAATCACAGGTCTAATAACAGCTTGAACTTTCAGGGGTAAGGAGTGGGTTTTCAGTTGTTTTTTTCTGGTAAGAAAAATCTGCTGTTGTGAAAATGGTGACAGTACAATGTCACCAGCATTAGTAATGTTAACTTTTTGCTTATAATATGAAGCATGTGGTATTTAACTTGTAAATATTAGTTCAGAAGAAAAAGAAATGCTTAAGTGCTCTGGGCCCTATGCCAGTATTTCCCCCACTGCACACTGAATCATTCCAGAAAATTATACTATTGTGAAGATAACCTACAGGCTTGAACACTGCTTTCTATGGAGCACCTGCTGACACAACTGTGCCCTGAAGGCTGGGATACCTCATTAGAATCATCACCAGAAATGTACATGTAGGAATCTTCCTGGAAGAGCAAATATTTAAAGACACAAAAGCATACAAAGACAGTTTGCAGACTGTTGATGAATAAATATTAGAGAAGGGAAGAAGAAATAATAAAATATATTAGAATATTAGAATAATATTATTACAGAAAAAAGTCAGAAACAAAAAGCTTGACTCCACTAGTGCAATGACACCAATTCTTTCTCTTGCACATATTTGTTATTTTGGAAAAAAAAATGGAGTGACTAAAAATACTCATGTGTTGATGAATGCATCAAATAATGCAAGGTTTTGAAAGAAAGCAGGAAAAAAAAATAGTGCTTAAACTAGTTCAGTTGAACTTTCAATATCTGAAACATTTTAGGGAATAAATTCAAAGGAATCTGTTCCCAGAAGTAGGGAATGGAGATGCTATGGTGCAACTTTCTATATTCCACTTCTTACCTGGTGCTTGAGGTACAGACTCAGAAGAGGGAAGAAAAATTTACATAAGGCAGTAAAAAGACAGTTTCATTCCAAATCTGTTTGTTGTAAAAAAAGATGAAGCCATTAGCTGGCAACTTCAGAGGATCTAATCTTCTAAAGAGCTAATATTGCCTAGCCTCCAACAAAAGCAATATGACAGTATGACATTTATAAAGGGAGAGGTGGCGACGTGGATGTGATCAATCACCCTTATCAAAGAGCCACACTAAGACAACACAGGTTATGTTCTTTGTAGTGTCTAATGTCTAAAGAAATCAGAATTCACTGCTTTGGAGGAGTCTTCATTTTCAAAGTTTGATGGCAAGGCCAGAAGAGATCCTGGTGACTGCAGCTGCAATACACATGAAGCTTCTGTATCTAAATTAACTCATTGACATGTTAGCCATCATTCAAGCACACTGAATTGCAGTGAAGATTTTGTGCTTACTCTTTCCTAATGGCTGGCTTGAGGGCTTCAGAGGAAGGGAAACCAGTTGGTACAAGGCAACACAATTAATGTATGAGGCCTGAGAAGGCTGCTTCTCAGGCAATAAAACCAGCCACACTTAACTCAGAAAAGAAATTATATAAACAACAGTACTAAATTTTCAAGAAACAGATAATCTGAGGGAATATATATATATATATATATGTATATATATATTTCCCCCTTTATATATATATATGGATATACTGAATTGATTAATTAAGTGGTTTGGATTATAACATTTCCATATCTGTCCTAAAGTGCATTGAATTGTCTAAGAATGGATGGCCTACTAAAGTTTCCTATGCCAGGTTTAATTTTAGATAATCATGCAAAAAAAATTGTCCAAGCCTCTTTGCTTCCAAAATTGAACTTGTACATTTGCACAATGCATACTAATCATTACATTACCTTTAACAGAGACACCTCCTGTCATTCATCAATGGCCCACTTGTAATGCAAATTCCTAACTAATAATATCCCAGATTCTTCTGCTAGGTCTGTGACTAGTTTCAACCACATATTCTTTCTAAGACAAATGTTACAAAACACTAACCTGAGGCAACTAACTAGGCCCTCTTTTAACAACATGGAAAATTTCACTGCCAAGCCACCACAGATTTATACAGGAAAAAACCACAGTATGATGACTCTTGAATTCTTAAATTAGGGCAGCATCTTGGACTCTATACTACAGTAGCCTTGGTTTCCAAAAATATATGTTTCTTTACTAGTTATATCCTAGCCCAAGTAGAGATATGAAAGATATTAATACATTTCTTTATAACAGACCTATGTTGAATGGTATTGGTTTTCATTCACGTGTCCCTTCTTTTCTTACGCTTCCCCATCTTTTGTTTTATCTATTGTCAGCTGTGCTTGCACACTTACATCGTAAGATCTTCAGAACAGGAGTGGCTTCACTGAATGACTGAACTCTATCTAAGATAGGGAGACATGGCCTTCAAATGCAAAACAGAATTTGTTAGTAAGATTAGAGCAGAAGAAAACCTATGTGAAACACTACGTAAGATATTCTTCATTAAGTGCTTTTAATTTCATAAACTTAAACCAAACATTTCAAGACAGCTTTAATAAACATAGCTGTGCTATGTTGATTAAACTCCATCTAGAGTTTCTTGATCACACCTTCTTTCACAGAGCAAGAATTTTATTGTTTTACTGTTCAGCTGCTGTGGCAGAAGGAAAACTTTCCTGTTCATCTCAATCTTCTTAAAGTTCATGAAAGATTAGATTGTAATTGGGTGACACAATGAATGTGTACATGAATTGCTTGTCTTATTATTCTCTGATCCTAAGTATCTGTCAATTTCTGGATGCTGCATGACTTACTAACATCTGTAGCCTCATTTGACCACAGGGGAAAAAATTCTAAAGTAACATCTAAGTATCCATTACATTTTGTGTTTAGTGATGTGGTTAGCTAGCAGCAATTTCTACAATTTAATTTACATTGCTCGAAGAGCTATGACTGTATTTGTTGTTCCTTACTAGAAGTGATTGGTCCAGAATTTGGCAATTTTCACTTTCCAGCAGCTGAATGCAAAATGTCAGCATTGATTATAAGATATTTTACATTTTCTAATTGTAGAAACCTCCTTATAAATGTAGCATTTTCATAACAAATTTTAGCTGGTGATCCTTCCACATGTAATGTGACTGAAGTAATTCAATCTTGTAATCCTTTTGCAATCTGCTGTACACAGCAGGCTCATCTCCTTAACACAGCCAAAAGGAGTACACATGACTTTTCATGCACACTGCACTAACCTCCAAACCTGTCACATGTCACCACAGGCAGGCTTAATGCTGCCTGGGCAGCTACTCCATTACCCTCACAGGAAAGACGTCTGCTCACTCTAATGGTGGAAATAAAAATGTCAAGGTGCATAGATGTTAGAAAAACATAATTTCATGCACCTCGTGCTTAAACAGAGATGCCAGCCTGCTGCCCTCAGGCAAGCACTTATATGCTTAGCCCTGAGGCAAAATTTCAGGGGGTTCCAAGAATTTTATATCAGCCAGGTTTTGTCGGTACCCTGCTCAGTAGTCGGTTTTCTGATCTGTTTGAATGTTGCTTCCACCCATGCCTCTGACTTTAGATCTTGGATATTTCTACAGGAGCAATGCATCTCTAAATCAAGCACTGCCTTCAGATACAGAGCTACAGTTTTCCTTATTGGATTAAACTCCTTGTTTGAGATAGAAAATATTGTACACTCAAGCTCCTACAAGCCTCTGTCAAGCCTCTAATTATCTTGGAAATATTACCACCTTGTATTGCTGAACAGACTCTCATTTTCCAAAGCCATTATGAACCAAATATTTCAACTCTTCTTGAGGCTGTAAGATATTTGAATTGTATAAATGTTAAAAATCCAGATTTCCAAGGATTCCTGGATTTCTAAGCATTAAGTTTCTAAAATATGTATTTCTTACCAACTGCTGAAACCATGCCAAAGTAGGAGATGAAACAGATGATTAAATAGATGAAAGTTCAGATTACACTTTCTGATTTAGAGTATTTGAAAATACAGTACAATACTTCTAATGCTACTGTTTTTATCACCAATCTGACTTTAATTTTAATGGAACTGCAAAACAGCTCAGCTTAACAATTGATAGGGTTTAGGTTAGGATCTACTTTTTGATGCTATTTTAAAATTGCCATATATTTTTTTCTTAAGAGAGTATCTATAAAGGTAAAATGGTAATTGTAAAAGTAAACCAGCAATTTTACTGAAATATATCCTATTAAATAATGCATTTGCATTTGAATACAGAAGTTCATTTAACAACAGGAACAATTTACAAGAGTCCATTCAGGCATTTTAAAAACACATTACTGTAGTTTCCCCAAATGACACTGTACTTATCAAAAGGAATGATTAAAAGGCATCCAGAAAATCTACTAGCAATACTTGCAATAGCTGGAACATAAAACATAAGAGAGTACATGTAGCCTACGTATCTTTAATGAAAGGGCCATGAGTTAGTCTCTAGTCAGGTTTGTTCATTCAATAACTGACTAAAGAAAATTACATTAAAATGAGCTAATTATACTTTAAACTTCTCTTGTTTCCCCTTGCCTCTTAGTTCAATAATGTCTATCTCAGCAAATGTTTTCTGCAGTTATTGCTTTAGAATGAGTCTCATATTAGAGGTGTATAAGCAGCATCCAATCTGCTGGCTGAATTCTTTCCTCTTATCTGTTTTAAAAACTTAACTTTAAAATTCATGGTCCAATATAATTTGACTTCATTTCTCTGTTGATCCAAACTTTAGCAAACCAGGAGCAAGAGTAGATCAAAGAAATTGCTGAGAACTATACATCTATAACAAATGTAATTTGGGGTTTTAATTCAAGCTACTCAGTTCCTTGGACCTGGCACCCCACAACATGTGATTTGAATCATCTGGAAGAAGTGATCTTTGCCTTGGATGATTATTTTCTTCCTTTAGAGGGTAGAGTGCACTTGGTGAGCACCTAAATCAGAGTTCTAATGTCATTACCCCCGAAATGAGTCTCATTTTTGTGCACCAGAACCTCTCTATGAACCAAACTGCTGTTGAGGGCAATGAAGGGATTTGTCTTGGTATTGCATTGCTGCCCCAAATGAAAATGTTAGTGTAGACAAAGCCTTAATATTCCAATTTCGATTACTTTGATTTGGCACTTCTGCTGTGCTTAACTCTCCCTGGGTTCATTGGGTACTACTCTGTGATCCAGGCATTCCTCTTTTATCTCTGTCTCCAAGGCAATGAATCTCTCATTTTTCTTAAAAAAACAAAAATAAAAAAAGAAAAGAAAAGTTCAAAAAGCAGTCAAACCAGAACAGCTGGTGGTTAAAGAAATTTCAGTTAAGTGTGAAATATATCTCCTTATTCAGGAGAAGGCATTGAACCCGGGCCTCCCACCTCCACAAACTTATAAACTCATCCCACTCAAACATAATTTTCACCAACAGCTTTTTTGAAACAAAGATTATTGACTATCCCTTCTTATTTTTCAGAGGAACTCTAGTGATTGGGCTAAGGACCACAGGACAATGTAAGTCTCTCCAATTGATTCCAGCTGAGTACTGAAAGCAACAGAGGTGCAAAATGCAAGTTTCATCCTACACAGTTCCCAACAGCCAGTTTGGACAGCTCTGTGCCCAGTGCACTGGCCTGATGCCTCCCAGCTATGGGGTAACACTGCAGGGTAATACTGTAGTTAGCCACCTGACACACTGGCAAGCAATTTTTTTGTTAAGCACCAATAAGCGGATGCAGGACTTCCTAAGCCATAAAATATCACAGGTGATCTCATATTTTAAGAAAAAATGTGTTTCATGCAGATAGGAAACTCTGAAAGTCTACAGGAGACGAAGACTACAAGTTTATTTAATATTATTGAATTCCTTATTTTCAGAAGTGCAAACACAGCAAGTCACTGGAGTAGCATAACATCTCTGCAGGTAACACCAACTGATCAAAAAGACTGAATAAAAGCACAGTGAGGTTCATCCAGGAAATACAATTTCAGACCTCACAGTCCCACTAGGAAGTAATACAGGTAAGCCAGCTCCTGAAGTCTTAATTCAATTTTTTTTTCCTCTGTGAAGAAAACCAAATGGAGGTGAATGAAGTATTTTCTAGAATTAAAAAAAAAAAAACAAAACAAAAACAAACAGACAATGGCATAAACAAACAAAGAGAACAAATACAAGAAAAATAACAGTTGAAAATCATTTAGCATGCTTTGGTTCATTTTAAATCACCATTACCAAGCTGCAGTGTAGCTCTAAGTACAGTAGTCATTTGAGCATACCCTTTACAAATATATTAGAGAAGCAGATAGGGTAATAAATCATGTGTATTCTGGGACAACACACAGAATCCAAATACAGTTAGTGTTGCCATGCTTTGAGAGATACCAACAGAAAAGAAAATTTACACATGGATAGAAGCTGATCTGTTGGAATGTAGGAGAGCCCTGCAGAGGGACCTGGCCAGGCTGGATGGGCGGACAGAGGCCAATGGGATGAGATTTAACAAGTTCAAGTGCAGGGTTCTGCACTTTGGCCACAACAACCCCAAGCAGCGTTACAGGCTGGGGACAGAGTGGCTGCAGAGCAGCCAGGAAGAAAGGGACCTGAGGATACTGGCGGATAGTAGGCTGAAGATGAGCCAGCTGTGTGCCCAGGTGGCCAAGAGAGCCAATGGCATCCTGGCCTGTATCAGGAACAGTGTGGCCAGTAGGACAAGGGAGGTTATTCTTCCTCTGTACTCAACACTGGTCAGGCCACACCTTGAGTCCTGTGTCCAGTTCTGGGCTCCTCAATTCAAGAGAGATGTTGAGGTGCTGGAACGTGTCCAGAGAAGGGCAACAAAGCTGGGGAGGGGCCTGGAACACAAACCCTGTGAGGAGAGGCTGAGGAAACTGGGGTTGTTTAGCCTGGAGAAGAGGAGGCTCAGGGCAGACCTCATTGCTGTCTACAACTACCTGAAGGAGGTTGTAGCCAGGTGGGGGTTGGTCTCTTCTCCCAGACAACCAGCAACAGAACAGGACACTCTCTAGGCTGGATGTTAGGAGGAAGTTGTTGACAGAGAGAGTGATTGGCATTGGAATGGGCTGCCCAGGGAGGTGGTGGGGTCACTGTCCCTGGAGGTGTTCAAGAAAAGACTGGATGAGACATTTAGTGCCATGGTCTAGTTGACTGAATAGGGCTGGGTGCTAGGTTGGAGTGGATGATCTTGGAGATCTCTTCCAACCTGGTTGATTCTATTCTATTCTATTGAAAGATATTGTGAGACAGTAGAAGAGGCTGTGTTCCTCCTTAGGTGGTTCAAGAACTCTTCATTACTTCTGTGCTGTAACAATAGTTGTCATAATTACCTTTAGTTGTCATAGATTAGCTTTAGTTGTCATCTGTTGCATAAATGAAGGGAAAACTAGGTCAAGATGTACTAACAAGTACATAATTGCCATTATCTATAAGGATAAACCCACCTCCTTTTGTCACTTTGCTTCACAAAAGCTGCCAGGAAGGATCAGAACATTATTAGTGCTTAACTCTGTGTGCTGTCTCACTGTGGTTAGCACCAGGTGACTTAGAAAAGGCCAAGAAATTCCAGCATTGACAAATACAGAATAAATTGCTGACAGGGCAATTTTTTTTCTTTGTCCTGCCTATGAATTAATGACTTGCTTGTACCTTGGAACATAACCTTTAAATATCAAGTATATAAAATGGGATTAAAAATAATATTTTTGTAACTGTGAATTACAATATGAAATTATTTGCACAAAAAAACATTAATATTCTGAAACGTGTATATGATCTGAAACTGAAATGAATCACTGCACACTCTTTTGCTTGGGACTTTCAGTTAAAAAAATTACATTCTGTACTACAATTTCTGTCAATGTGTGTTTCCTATTTAACTGTAACATTTAATGGAACATCCAGAAAATGATACTTATCCATTGTGAAGAACTTACCAAACTGATTCTTGCAGACTCTAAACCACAACTTTTGTGGTATCATGGAGAAATACACTGAAGATCCAAGCTAGGTATGAATATTCCAGAGCTCCAGCTAGAGAAACTAACATAAAAATTGGAGTAAAATGTCATATCCCAAGCACAAATGCAGGCTGGGCAGTGAGTGGCTGGAGGGCAGCTTGGGAGTGCTGGTGGGTGATAAGCTCAGCATGAGCCAGCAGTGTGTATTTGCAGCCCAGAGGGCCAACCAGATCCTGGGCTGCATAAGAAGTGTAGCCAGCAGAGTGAGGGAGGTGATTCTCCCCCTCTACTCTGCTCTGCTGAGACCCCACCTGGAGTACTGTGTCCAGTTCTGGAGCCTCCATTACAAGAAGGATGTGGACTTGCTGGAGTGTGTCCAGAGAAGGGCCAGGAGGATGACTGGAGGGTTGGAGCACCTCTCATATGAGGACAGACTGAAAGAGTTGGGACTGTTCAGTCTGGAGAAGCAGAGGCTCCCAGATGACCTTATTGTGGCCTTTCAGTATCTGAAGGGGGCCTACAAAGAAGCTGGGGAGGGACTTTACAGGATATCAGGGAGGGACAGGAATAGGGGGAATGGAGCAAAGCCGGAGATGGGTAGGTTCAGGCTGGACGTGAGGAGGAAGTTGTTCAGCATGAGAGTGGTGAGACCCTGGAATAGTTTGCCCAGGGAGGTGGTTGAGGCCCCGTCCCTGGAGGTGCTTAAGGCCAGGCTGGATGGGGCTCTGGCCAGCCTGATCTAGAGTACGATGTCCTTGGCTATGGCAATGGGGTTGGAGCTAGATGATCCTTGTGATCCCTTCCAACTCTGACTGATTGTATGATTTTATGATTCTATATGTATTACCAAAATGCCCTTGAGTCACCACCAGTTTAATTTAAAGGCAAATAGAAATATGTAGCACATCTAGAAATAAAAGAAAAAGAAAACAGCTACAATTAATCTGCTTAGTTATTCAGCAGTCTATGTCTTTTCTGCAGGCAATGCTATCTTAGATGCTTACAGTCTGCCTCATTACATTCTGGTCTTTTTTTCAACACTGCTACTTCTGTCTTCCTCCTCATCCCAATCTTGTAAATTTGGCACCACATTAATCCAAAAATGGGAAATGGACATTTCTTGCAGGATTGTTTGTTTGTTGAAATTGAGAAGAAAAAAAAAAAAAAGCTACCTAGGTTGCTATTTTTAGAGCTGCATCAACTCCATAGCATGAAGTTTTTCTAAACATTGAGTACTAGATTTCACAGCTCTTCTCAAATTTGCAAGTAGACTTTATTCCAGATATTTACATGCAATTGGTACTCATAGTTCATTGCCAACTATGGCTTCACACCATGTATAAATAAGAAATAATTTTGCTATGGTAAAATTCTAGGTCAATTTTTTAGGCTTATCAGAATATAAAATCTTATAAGAGCTACAGTTGAAGTACTTTGTGCTTTCATTATTTCTTTATAGCCAGACTTTCCAGACAAATCATATCAATGCAGAGCATGCTATGGGCTAAAAGGTGTTTGTGAGACTGCTACTTGTGAGAAAAGTTTGCATTTTGTTAGCAATTACTCTTCTTGTTGTGACTTTAGAAAGACATTTTCCTTATCCCTTGCCTACAACAAGAGTTCTGATGTACCTTACTAATCATCTAAAACTTCAGATTTGGATGATGCTCTGAGCAACCTGATCTGGTTAAAGATATCCAAGATGTCCCTGCTTACTGCAGGGGGGTTAGACTAGATTGAATTTAAAGGTCTCTTCCAACCAAGAATGTTCTATGATTCTAAGATTCTTTTATTCTTTGACTTGCTGCTGACTTAGAGATGTCAGTATACTCAGCGTAAGAAAAAGGCTATGACCCAGACAGAAAAGCAGGCTGGTTAAGAAGCAAGTCTCATCAAAGCATAAGGCAGGCAAGTTAGCATCAGTTTAACCTGAAAGTCGAGTTTTTTGTCTTGTGGCTCAGTGTCTGCATTTGGCTGAGCTGTGGGGTGCTAGAGACCACACCTGGCGCACAGTTGCTGGGGCAGGAACTGACAGCCTTGAGGGGGCTGAAATGGGGTCCTGGGGCATAGGCAAGATGGAAACCGAGTAGGGACAGAATGGTCCTCAGTGCCCTCAAGGGCACCAGAAGTATGGTTCAGATCAAATATCAACACAGCAGATACTTCAAACCCTGTGTCCCACAAAGAGATTATCTGCCTTCTCCCACAACAGAAAATTCAGAGCAAATATCTTCGTTTTGGAATTTTTTAACTTCCTCAGAATGCAAATGTTTCACTAAAATAGTCCAATTGTGATGAAATCCCAGTGGAAGTCCCCACCAGACAAGCTCTGAAACTCTTCTTAGTACCCTGCCAGCTCATCTCTGTGGTTCCTCAATAAAACACCTGCTGGGTACCATGACCACAAACTCTGGGTCTTCCAGGGCCCTCAGGACAGACAGATAGGTGGATATTCCTAGTGCCAAAACTCCATCCTTTTTCCTAGTACATGTGAATATTCCTGGATTTTGATCCAAGCTAGACTGAGAACCGTTCTCCAGATATCAAAAGGGTACTATAATATATTCAGTAAATTAAAGAATGGAGATTGCATCAAAGGCTTCTTTTATTTCATCAATGACTTTAAAAAGAAAATAACAAATAAGTATTCTAGTATGGAGGGTGGGGGCTGGATGCTGCATCAGTATGTAATTCTTTGCTATTATTTGGGTATTTGTTTAAATAAATCATACTTCTATTACTTATTGTTCACATGAAAGGCTATACAAGCTTTCAGAAAAGTGAGAAGCAATTGTACAAATCTCTCTGGATTGCCACAAATAAACCAATGGAACGTCATGTAAGAAATTTTATTATTGCAGATGAAGAGGGTAGGGATTAATAAAATCCTGTCAGATGGAGAAGAAACTAATGTAGGGGAGAAGCAAAAAAAATGTAGCTTTAAATATACAATCAGAGTAGGTAGAGTGTATCAGCAAAGCTCCTGAGTAGACCCTGAGGCCACTTGATCCATTTGCAAGGAGTGGAAGTCTTTTGATGACATCTGACAGTAAGGGAAAGCTGACTGATAGTCTCCACATCACACAGAATTGGAAGATTCAAAAAAGAGAAAATACCATCTGTTTTTGAGGCTCTGTTCTAAAAATGCCATTAAAAAAAATGAGATGCAAGGTCTTAATACTGAGAATTTCTGCTCTGAAATGGAATTTATCAGTTAGAAGTTATAAAAGAGAATGGTGGCACTAAGTAATCATGGGATACCTATGATTCAACAGCACAGAGTAATAATAAAATGCAAGTCCAGAATGCATCACCTGATGTGGTCCTGTGGAGATGGAGGACTACAGAGCTCATGTAGAATGGTGAGTATCACTTCTTCCCTATCACTTCTACTCAGAAAATAGATCATAGTAGAACAAACACAAAATCCAAACAAACAAAACTCCAAACAGAGCAAAGGGTTGGAAATACTATCACAGGGAAAGCAAATAACAGCTCCTTATCCCAGTCCAAAACAAGCGTGGTACAGTACTGTTGTCTATGCATACAGCAGAGATAGTAACTGAAGTGAGAAAATAATGATTTAACTCTGAAGGGATGTGAATTGAAAAGTGAAGGAGTGTAACATGGACTTAGGCTCAGAGAATATTTTAAACTACTAAAAGAAAAAGTTTGTAAACATTGACGGCAAGCAGGATACTAATGGTAGCAGCAGAGTGGGGGGAGGTTAGTTGTTCTTTCAATTTTTAATCTTTTAATATCAAGATTTTCCTGAAGTAAGAACTAGACTGGACACCAGAAAGTCACTTCCAGTTAAATTTAGATTGACAAGGAATTACATTTAAGGTTGCAATCGAAGTGATTGGTAAAAAGGTAGAATAGATGGAAATAACCTTTACCAAAAAATCACTGCATAACCTTTACTATGTAATTCATAAATGGCTCTTATAAGTAAGCAGCTAGCCTGCACTAAATTCATACAGAGTGGATCAAACTGCATCTGCTTTGTCTTTTGCATAAGAATGACAAAGGATGAAAACAATCTTGTGGGCATTGACTGCAACAAAACTCATCTTTTTTCTCTTTTTCCTTTGACTTCTTTTTTTTTCCCCCTGGGGTGGAGGGTTGGGTTTTTTTGTTTGATTGGTTGGTTTTAATTGTTGAGTTTGAAAGATTTGGTGATTAGGACAATGAAAGGAATATTTTAATCACTTCCAGTAATGCTATGACAGAAAGAATTGCACTAGTGTAATTCAAAGGGTATTGTATTAATGTAATAAGGATTCTGTAAACAGGGCAATAAAAAATAAGATTGCTGCCAGTATCACTGTCAGCCTCATCATTCCAAATCATCATAGCTCTGTAATAGCAGAGTTTAGAAGAACTGAAAATAAAGAACAAATGAGTTTAATGATAGCAAAGGCCTTAATCAACAATTTGCTTCATTAAACACAGAATGCACCTCAGCCTGACAGAAATTCAAAGCTGATTAAAAACAGGCCAAGTGGTAATTTAAAAATGCTTGTCAAGGAAGAAATCAACTGAAAGTGTAATTCTTAATCCTTTTATATGCATCAGTGGGGTACTAATACATTTGTGCACAAGCCACTTGACTATGTTCAAGTCAAATGAACTCAAACTGAGTAGAGAGAGACCACTGTTCACTGACTTTTTAAACTGTTGGGTGAAAGCAGGACAGTGGAGCTTCTAAGCCTGCCATTCAGTGATGATGGAGTACAGAAATTCTGCCGTAAAGTAATGTGACAAACTCACTCAGGTTGACAAATCCTTTGGGGTTAGAGTTTCCTAAGGTCATGTCCTAAAGATTCTCAGAAGTTAAAATTTGCCAGCAGATACTACCTTCCAAATATAAATCTGTTGCCATGGAGGTTATACGGATATTTTCCTACAGCTCTGTGGCAAGTTGCAGAAGTCATAGCGGAACACTTAAATTTCCTGTCTTAATCACATACACCCAAATCTATTTAGAAAATAAAGAAATAATTTAAAATTAACTATTTCATGGGAAGCCCTGGAACTAAAAATAGGGATATTTGTTCAATGATGTAACCCTTGGAAAGTTTTTCTCAGTCACATAGCAAAATAATAGGCCATCTTGCTTTCCACCCATTAAATGGTTCTTCCAGATTTCAAATCTGTCCAAGGTATTGCTAGACATGCAAGCTCTCAATCTTTCTCTTACAAGCAAATCTCAGGCTTAAAGGTGTTTGACAGCTGCATCTGGAAATTCTTTATAAAAAGCAAAGATTCATCAGTAACTCCACATCCCATAATCAAATTATTTCTTTAATTGTGTCACCAATCCATTGGTACTAGGCACTGAAGTGCCTCTGCAATGTTCCTCATCTCGTCTCAGGGCAAAGATAATTTCTTCTGATTAATTAAAAGAGAGACATCCAGGTCTTAACACTAAAATACAAAAAAAAATTAATATTCTCCACATTCTTCTTGATAATGAAAAAGAGAGGAAAAAAAGTTCTGTCAGACACCACATACACAGAACACACACCTTTTGCATAGAAAGAAGTACCTCTCCTTCTCTTTTGGGAATTTGAATAATTGATGCAGTCAAAATGAAACAAAAGGATGATGTGTTAAAAGCTTAACTTTTGGAAATAGTACAGAAAAGCTTCTTTAATTCTTCTCTACTGAGCACTGCCTGAGGTGTGATTGTTTTGGAGATAGGAGGAGAGAGGATGCTATGCACTGTGTCAACAGAGACACATCCATTTTGTTAGTTTTTTTCCTTCCTGCTTGGTAAATATATGCCTGTAGTCTGTTTAGGGGAGGGGGGAAAAACAAGGGAAGAGATGAAAGAACAGATTTATTTTTTTCTGAATGGCTGAGGAAAAAAAAAAGTTCTAGAAAACTAAGCACATATATTTTTTTCCTTATCACAAATATTTAGAAAAACAAAGATATATTTTATTATTACTATCCAAAAAGTGAAAACTTGTCCCACACCCACACATAAGTAAATTATTCTCACTATAAGGTAATGTAGACAACTCACAGTACTTACATTGCAGATGAGGCTCTACCTACCACAGGTCCATAATTATTTCAATATTTCTATTTACATAAAAGCAGTATCTATTGTCTGAATTTTTTTGGCCCTCAAACAACAGTGGTGGTGCAAAGAGCTCCAGATGCTTCTCGCTGTGGTGGAAGGGTGAAACAGGGCCTAAATAAGCCCAAAACAAACCCAATACAAGTCTTTGCTTGTCCAGGTATAATGCTCCTTTTCCCCTCCCTCTTTTTGGAGGAAAAGCTGGGAAATATGGGGAAGAAGGGTGTGTCCAGCATATTAAGGAAGGTTCTCCTTCCCCTCTACTCTGCCCTGGTGGGACCTTATCTTGCATATTGTGATCAGTTTGGGGCTCTCTAGCTTAAGAGGAACAGGGATCTGGTGGAGAGGGTCCAGCAGAGGGCTACAAAGATGATTAGGGGACTGTAGGGCATAGCTTATGAGGAGAGGCTGAGGGACCTGGGGCTTTTTAGTCTGGAGGAGAGAAGACTGAGAGGGGATTTAATAAATGTTTACAAACATCTGAGGGCTGGTCGAGACACACACACAGAGGCTCTTCTCACTTGCTCTCTGTGACAGGACAAGGAGCAATGGGTGTCAGTTACAGCCCAGGAGGTTCCACCTCAACACAAGGGATAACTTCTTTACTGTAAGGGTCACAGAGCACTGGAACAGGCTCCCCAGTGAGGTTGTGGTGTCTCCTTTTCTGGAGACTTTCAAGGTCTGTCTGGATGCATTCCTCTATGCCCTGTGTAGACTGCGTGGTCCTGCTCTGGCAGTGGGATTGGACTTGACAATCTCCTTGGGTCCCTTCCAACCCCTAATACCTGTGATCCTTTGATCCTGTGAAACAAGAGCCTGTCCAGCCACATTTTGCTCATGTCTACACCTTGCAGTAAACAAGGTGCATGCACGTGGCCTATGCTTGCCTTGTGGAAGAATCATGTCTTCTCCAAATACGCTCCATCTGACTTAATGCCATTACATGGGTTAATGATTCTGTTTACCTGTGTTGACAACGGCCAAATTATGTCTTGGGCGATTGATAAATACAGCCCAGATGGTAAATAAGGTGCCTTGATGCTTTTTGCCTTGCTACCTTGCCTACTTGGAGTCTTGCCATGCCTCAGTTTACCCGGGAGAAGCACGAGTACCTGGCGTGTCACCCATTGGCAAGAAGCACAAGTGCCTGGTGCACTGTAAAGTGAACTGCTCGCTTGCTTTTATGAAGAATCACCCTCTGCTGGCGGGCCACAGCGCCTAGACTGTGAGAAAGGGGTAAGCACTGGGTGAGCCGAGGGCTCCTGGCAAGCTGTAGCACTGCAACTCCTACTTACAGCCGGCAAGCAAAGGAGCTTCGCACCCAGACCCTGACGCACGTACAGCATGTCGAGCGAACCAAGGACATCATCCAAGAGTCTCAGATCCGGACAGCCTTCGAGCCCTGCGAAACTCCGAAAACTTCCTAGCAGAGCCTCAGGGTAACTGAGAGAGACAGCAGCGCCCTGTGAACTGAGAGCAACCCACCGACAGCCACCACTTGGCTCGACCCCACTCTTCTGCGTGTTTAAACCCCGTCCGGCATGTACCGCATTCTCTGGATGATAAGCGCAGTGCCGGAAAGAGTCTATGAAACCTCTGTGTAAAAGGCGCTCGCTCTGTACCTTGTGCCTAGCTACCACTGATCGAGTCTCCCCCTAGTGGACAAGAGGCATTTTGTGCCGCGTATACTCTCCAGTTTAAATCACTGTGTTGCGTGTTATGGTTTTGCTTAATTGTTTCAGTTGTTTAATATTGCCCGTGTGCTGTGCATATCCTATAAATACTTAGCACAACTGAGCAACGGCCCTATAAATAAGACAAGTATTTTTACCTTAATAAATTATGATTAATATTTTTAATTAATATATGCCTTATTAATAATTTCATCTAATTCATAACACTTGTGTCATCTTCAGGAGACTACTGATCCAGTGATCACTCCCAGTTCACGACTCAGGAAGGAATTTACACTAGCAGAGTTACTGGAGCTGTTTGAGATGATGATTATAATTTTTAACAGTCTGGAAAATATACTAAAGGAGAAATTGTAGCCTCACTCATTCTGGGACACAAACTATAATGTCTCATATACCTTCAGCAGTTCTATACTGAAAGAGCTTCCCATGTAAACTATATCCGAGTTCAGTGTTTCCACAGAAATTCATGTTCTCAGTAGTGTTTCCCCTAATCCATTTTCCTACTTAACCACTTCTATTAGAGGCAAGAAACCACTCTCTTCTTTTGAACTTTCCAGATAGGTTACCTGAGTGACTAATGAGAACCACTGTGTTGAGCTTGCAGACAGAGATAAGACACAGGCTGCATGACTTAATTAGTTCACACTTTTATTAACTTGCTTTATCTGGCAGCTGCCCACTAATAATTTGTTCTGCCTTGGTCACCAGTCCTTTCTTACCTGCTTGTACACCTAGCTATTATCAACTTCAGATTTGGTCCACAGGCTATTCTGGATGCCATTATCAGCCCTTTCAATGAAATCTGAAGAGATTAATCAACAGTTTCCAGTGTAGTTCCTACTGAATAGTGGCAGTTACAGTAGGAGTCTTCCTTTTTCTGCTCTTTGATGAACCAAGCCTATAGTAAGGCAGAAGACTGAACCTAACTTCTGACCCGTGTAAGTGATCTGGCAATGATAGATGGAAAATCCCACACATATTTCTGTCTTAATCAATCTAGATTTGAGAGAAAAAATACCTCTCAAATTAAAAATCAAACAAACAAACAAACTATTTGGGTCTAGAACTGGCTGGAAGGCCGGGCCCAGAGAGTGGTGGTGAATGGTGACACATCCAGTTGGCAGCCAGTCACTAGTGGTGTTCCCCAAGGATCAGTGCTGTGCCAAGTCCTGTTCAACATCTTTATTGATGATCTGGATGAGGGAATTGAGTCCAGCATCAGTAAGTTTGCAGATGACACCAAGCTAGAAGCAGGTGTTGGTCTGATGGAAGGTAGAAGAGCCCTGCAGAGGGACCTAGACAGGCTGGATGGGTGGGCAGAGGTCAGTGGGGTGAGATTTAACAAGGTCAAGTGCAGGGTTCTGCACTTTGGCCACAACAACCCCAAGCAGCGCTACAGGCTGGGGACAGAGTGGCTGGAGAGCAGCCAGGAAGAAAGGGACCTGGGGGTACTGGTGGATAGTAGGCTGAAGATGAGCCAGCAGTGTGCCCAGGTGGCTAAGAGGGCCAATGGCATCCTGGCCTGTATCAGGAACAGTGTGGCCAGTAGGAGGAGGGAGGTTATTCTTCCCCTGTACTCAACACTGGTCAGGCCACACCTTGAGTCCTGTGTCCAATTGTGGGCTCCTCAATTCAAGAGAGATGTTGAGGTGCTGGAAGGTGTCCAGAGAAGGGCAACAAAGCTGGTGAGGTGCCTGGAACACAAACCCTATGAGGAGAGGCTGAGGGAGCTGGGGTTGTTTGGCCTGGTGTCATTGTTTTACTAAAGATAGGAGACAGAAATTAAACTCTCAGATCAAATTGGAGAGAAAATATAGAATTGTATTTAGAGAGAGAGAAATACAGCAATAGGTCTTACAAAGCGATTTCCCCATCCATGGCAAACCCCCTTGAAGTTTCCCCATCCCCAGAAAAACTAAATCTACCTTCCCCAGTGCTCCAATCCTCCCCCCCAGCCCCGCAACACCTCCAGCCAGTCAAGAGGCCTACTGCTTACATGTTCCTGATAGCGGGCTCCTGCCACACACCCAGGGCAGGAGGAGGAGGGAAGGAGAATGAACTGACCTTGTTGTCAGTCTATAAAGAGATAGCAGAATTATGGGATTGAATAGCAATCTTCTAGTCCCCAGAAAACTTTTTTTAACCCTATAGCCTCAACCTGGGACACCTGGAGAAGAGGAGGCTCAGGGCAGACCTCATTGCTGTCTACAACTACTGAAGGGAGGTTGTAGCCAGGTGGGGATTGGTCTCTTCTGCAAGGCAACCAGCAACAGAACAAGGGGACACAGTCTCAAGTTGTGCTGGGGGCAGTCTAGGCTGGATGTTAGGACCCAAAGGCTCCTGTAAATACATGAAAATATTAATATGGTCTTTGTGTTACAAATTGAACTGAGCAAACATTTGTAATGCACAAAAATCATTCACCGTGCTTACACAAAATCTGATCTAGCGATGGTCTCAAATAGGCATAATGAAGTTATTTTACGTGGAGGCCACTAAGAAGGAGGACTAATTAGCCTGTATTTTTTTCCAGTCAGAATGACTAGCACATCTACAGTCAGTAATTTTTCACTATAATTGACAGAGTAGCTCTGCCTTTCGTTTTTGTGAGCAAGTTTATTGTGTTTTAGGATCACTACTTATCCATTGTAGCAGAACTCTCTATGGTGTAAGCAAGGCCAGACTTGTGAATCTATTAGTAGATGGTGAAAGGGATGAATCTCCACTTCAAATGGGAATTTATATCCTCAGAAAGTGAGCATCCACTTGTTAATTACTGTAAGCACCGAAAGCCAGTTCTTCAAGTACCAAGCTGCATTATCCATGCTAGAAATGTAAGGCACATCAAAATCTAGCTTGAGTGCTTGTTTATGGAAAAAAAAACAAACAGTGGTGATCAATTTAACAGGAGATTTAGGAAAAAAAGTCACTAAATCAGTCCAAACTCATCATTTTAAACTGAACCTCTTTTTAGTTTAGCTGAAGTCACCTAGGAATCAAAATTAAATAAGAGAATTCTAAACAAAAAAATGAATCTATTCATGAAATTTGTACTATTTTAACTGATACTATTTTAAATTGATGTAAACTCATGTCCTGTACCTAATCCAGACGAGCATTGGGGAACAGAAATAACAAAGACCGTTAATTCTTTTATATAAAAGAGAAACAATGTGGAACATATTCAGTAGTACTCAGTTGTGCCATCATTGCTTAATTTGTTCCTCCAGCAAACAGGATGCTTTGTTAATAGTATACCAAGTCGACAGTTTGTTGATTTCTGTCACAGTGAATCAGAAGCTGAACAACACTAGATTTTTTTTTTAAGTGTCAGTTAAAGAGTATTTGACTTATGTCAATTTTGTTTGTACTTTAGGAGTTTAAGAACACATGTATCAATGTCTTGAAAAAAAGAGCAAGGTATGTAAACAGGGAAAATAGGATCCCAAGCCCCAGAGCCTCTTAAAATAAAGTTATTTGTGCAAACAGATGGATTTCTTGTACAAACATGATTGTCCTTATTGCAGCAATGAACTGATTCCCAGGTGGAGGAATTTGTTAGAACTGGGTCACAAATTGCAATTTCAATATAAAAGCTATAGACAGATAAAAAAGCATCAAATTCTGCTTCAGATGCCCCAGATATGATGGGCTAGTGAAGAATTCTTCTATTCTATCTGAGCCTTGCCTTTACCTGGAGACCACATTCTACGTATGACCCTGGCCATTAAACTCAGAAACCGAGTCAGATAAGGGAAAATCCCTGGATAATAGAAGTTTAGGCTCCCCAGTTTAAGTAGTTGTGATTCCACACACACCCCCCAAAAAAACCAACAACAAAAAAATTCTAGAGTAAAAAGGGCATGAGGAAAATCTGAAAGTAGACAGAAATTTAAAGAAAATACTTACACTCTCAACAATCATAACAAGATTTGCCATTTTTTATTTTATATGCTCCCTGATACAAATTCATCAAAGTCACTCCTGGAAAAGTGTTATTTTAGCTGAAAATTGTAGTGGTATGGCCCTGTCCTCTGGAATAATTAGAAGTGAAAAAGACTCATATTTTTCTCTATAAAGGCATGCACGCAACAAAGGCTGCATTTTCAAATCTCATAGCCAACCTTTCTATTTGCCATAGCTGTCAGTTTACTAAAGTCATTTAGGAATCAAGCACAAACAAGTTATATTCACAGTGAAAGCCTACAACATGGCGATCGGATTTAAACAGCAGGTTCAAGGGTGGGTCTGTCTAGGCAGTCAAAACTGGAGAGATTTTGAATCATTCTCCCATTATTGTGCTAGCATCACATTCTTGACACTGTCACTGAATAAAATTGTTTTGTGGTTTGTATGTGGATTATGGTTAAGCAACAGTGGTGGTTTAGCTTCTTGGTGCTAATGAAATCACTTTGACACTTCTTAGTGATCTCAAACACAGCAGAAGTTTACATAGTGATTTAAACTGATAAATGGCTTGAAGAAGTAAGCAACAAGTCAGCGATCTGAATGGCTCTCCTTCCTTTCCAGTATACATTAATCTGGCAGGATTTTGTTGGTTCTACTTATTGCTTATTTCCACTAATAACTTACTGCTAAAACTCTGCTAAGAGGAGTTTTAACTGTCTTTTCACGTTTGTTTGTTTTCAATATAATGAGACTTATCCAGTGGCTTTTCTTGCTTCTCTGAGTAACACATACCTGTGACCGAAAACCTTGAATGTGACAAAGACCACTTTTTCAAATGTTACTGAAAGTTTGGCAGTTGCATTATATCAGTAGGGGCATGGTGCGCATTCCCTCTGCTGTGATTCCTCTCTCTTCTCTATAAGTCTTAAATTGCAAGCCAATTTCTAAGTGACACATCTGCCCAGCTACATAAAGGCTCAGATGAGTGTTATCAGCTAAAATTAAGACACAAGATGCAGTAGAGACCTGTCAAGGTTTTGAGATCAAAATTATTTCAGTGGGTTTAAGCCTTTCTCTGCCTTTGTCTGTTCATTGCCTGCACAGGAAGGCAGTAGGTGAAAGACCGCTGTGCCTTTCCCCCTTCCATCTGGACCCCCAAAGCAGATGGGCTTTTGCCTTATTGACTGCAGGCTTCTGCCTCTGGAGCTCAGTGGGGGAAAATGTCATCATTTCAGTAGAGTTATATATACTTCTCAGGTTCAGTGTAATAGTGAAATGCCCTTAGATATGCATGGCCTTTTTTTTTGAAGATGGAATTTCCAGCAGGCTGTTTGTCTTCCAAATTTTTGTCCTCTTAATCTTGCTGGCTTCCAGCCTCCACCTGTTATCACGTTGTGTAGGCGTTTCAAAAATGCAGTGTGAAAAAACAGTGCAGTGGCCTAACAAATTTGGCCATATTTAACTTCAAAATTATCTCTTTTGACAACATTTGCAGCTAGCAGTATGTTGTAATTTGGCTGCAGTGTGAATTGAGTTTGGCTGAGCTGGAGTTAACTCTCCCTGGAGCATCTTTCCAGTGCTGTGTTTTGCAGTGCAGTAGCTGGGTATAGATAACACAGCAGTGTTTTGGCTACTGCTCTGCTAAGCTCCAAGGCTGCGCTTTTCCAATATTCCTTTGTCCCAAGGGTACACTAAAGATAGGACAAGATCTTGGCAGGGGACATGGTTGGGCCAGCTGATCCAAACTGGACTATTCCATACCATATGACACTAGACCAGATAAGTGAAAGAAGGAAGTGTGGGAACATACATGGATGGTGCCTGTCTTACAGAGCAACCTATATGTGTATTGAAGTCCTGCTTCCCAGAAGTGACTGAACAGTGTTTGCTGGATGGGAAGAAGAAAATAACGTTGCTTTCATGCATGGTCTTTGCTTTGGCATTACATTTTATTAGATTCCTTCTACCTTGACTCCTGCTCTTTTGTTATATTTTTCCTCTCCTCTGCCCATCTAAGAAGGGGAGTGATAGAGTAGCTCAGTTAATGAGCTGGTAATGGGGAAAGGCAGAAAGGCACAAAGCAGAAAGGCAGGTGTGCTAGTTTGAGCCTAGCTGGTATATGTTGGTGAGAAGAATTGGATTATAGGCTGTGAAAAGGAAACAATGGTGATATTTACTTCACTCATAGGCTTGCTGAGATGTATGAAAACAAAAACATAAACATAGATAAGGGAGTTTGCTCTCTGGCTTTGGGCTTCACTTCTCTCTCTAACCTGCCATCTGTCTGACTAATCCTGCTTCCTAACCCCCCTGGCCAATTCTCTAAACTCACCTTGAATGTAAGGCAAACTCTGGGGTAAGGTAGAGGGGTGGGAAGAAGGTGGAAAGGTGGTTGAGAGCCCCTCCTGGGGACTCTGGTTTCTGGGAGGGCTGCTGTGTTTCTGTATTACTTTTTACCTTGTGTATTTCTGTATATAGTTGTATATACACTGTAAATACCTGATTGTATATTGTGCTAAGCTGTAAATATAGCTTCGTTCTTTAATTTCCAGCTGCTGTCTAGTCTGGGTGATTTTTCTTAAGTGTGGGGGGCCGGATAACACCCAAACCATCACAGCAGGAAAGCAGAAAGGTGAAAGGCACAGTTTCTAAATCACTCTCCCCTTTAAATACTTCATTTTGAAAATCAAACTGGCCAATAGGCACTAGCACCGTTGTTCTGGCCAATGAATTCAAATCATCATGCCACGTTTGGCCATGAAGGCACATTGAGGGCAGCACAAGACACCTGACACATGGTGCTAAGCCCCTAGCCCTCAAGGCTTTGCTCATCTGACTCAACTTCATGGACTCACAACAGGAGGAGGAGAGCAAGGGCTAAACCAGCCTGGCAGGATTTATGCCCTACCAAGGACAAAGACTCAATGGAACCTTAATGCAGGTATCATATCTGAAAGGGAAATGTGGCAAGAATGTGTGTATATACAGTTGTCCTTTTTTCTCTTCACAAAACTCACTGTTATATCACAGTCTCTGTACAAGATTTCTAGCTTTTGTAGCCTGCTTATTTCATAAACTTGAATGCAACAGAGTCCTAAAAGTAGATATGTAACAATTTTGTCAGGCTCAAGAAGCAAAAGAATGGATGAATATTCAATGTATTCAACAACTACATCTCTCAGAAGCAAAAAGATGCAGCTCAACATAGTGTCCCTGCCTATGGCAGGAGGTTGGAGCTGGATGATCCTTGAGGTCCCTTCCAACCTAAACCATTCTATGATTCTGTGATTCTGTGATTGAGTAATATTAACCACAGGGAAAAACAAACAAACAAACAAACATACTACCCTCTGGTGCCAAAATGAAAAAGTTTCTTCCAGATTCTTTCCAAAAAGGACTTGTCTTCCCATAGAAGTGAAGGGAAAGGCTGGCTTCAACCTTGACACTAAGTGATTGATGAAATCAACTACAGATGGTACAGCTACTAAAGTGGACATGAAAACACTTTTTTTTTGGGTGCACTCTGCCTATTAACACTAAGAGGAAAACTTGATTTCCAAATGATGGTTGCCGGTTACTTAGACTGACAGAGGGAAGTAACAGAAATAGTCTGTACAGGATTTCATGTCCTGTAGCAAGGTGTCATGAAAGGGAATCATCAGACCCTTTTGTGAATGGGCATCTACTGGTAGAATTAGCTCTGAATGTTACCTGTTCTGTTGAGCAATCACTTCTCATGAATCAAAAGCACTCAGTGAACTGGTTAAGTACCTCAGCAAACCTTACTAAAAGTAACAGCATATGTAGCAAGACAAAATAACATGCAAGTAACATCTAATACACGTTGTTTTCACTTCTTCAAGATGATTTTGAGTTCGGTTTTCGGGTTTGGTTTTGGTTTTCATTTAATTTTAAGAGTTTAGAGATAGTGCTTGGCTGGAACCTGAGAGGAGACCCTTTGATTTACAGTACAGGTTTCTGCTAGGCTGTCAGCCTGATGAAGGCAGATGTAGGATTTGTCCCTTTAACACATTTTTTGGATTTCAGTGTTTCCCTGGTAAATGTTCACTGAAGGGAAAAAAAAGTTACTTGTAAAGAATGATATGCAAATCTGTGTGGATGGAGGAGGATAGGTATATGTGTTGAATAAACCAGAAAAACAGACAAAAAAGCAATTCCTCCAAGTAAAAAAGACAAACAAACAAAAAATTACTGAACTGTTTGAGCTGCTGACTCTGTATTTACTACAATTCCCCTGAAATCTCTAACAATCTTTTTAAATGGGAATTATAGTCTTGATGTATACTTACCAGCTAACACTACTATTGCCTCGGTGTTTGACAGATATGCATGTGCTGGACTTCTGAAGATTAATCCTATATGAATATCTAGCATACTACTCTAATGAGGAAGGAAAATCAGGCAGAACAGCTCACATCATGGCTTTTTAATGCAGAAGTTTGATGGGTTTTGTGTATTCCTAGGCTCACCAAATATGATCTTATAGATATTCTTATAGACTTCACAGAAAATCAGAGCACTGCAAAGTACAGGAACCTTAAAGCACATTAAAGAAACAAAGTAGTGCAATATGTACTTTTAGTAGAAATCTTGTTCAACAAGCAAATTAGAGCAGTTAGATGGTCTTGTTACTGCTCCAATGATAAATGCTAAAATATATAGTTGTTCTCTGGAGAATGTCATGGCACAGGCATGTTGTGTCCTGGGATTATTTTCATGCAGCAGCAGAATCCTCACTTATCAGTGAGATAAGCAATTTATATCACCACATTTCATCATGAAATTACCACAGCCTATAAGGAAGAGTTCCTCTGGTCTACAATCAGGAGTAAATTTGAAATACATTTTGCATAATTTCAAACTACTTTCTTTTACATATATTAATTTTATTGCCTTTTCATTACTCCCCCCCCCCCCTTACTTCTAATTTCTAACCTGTTTCAAAAGCACTGCACTAAATTTTTTGAGGTTAAAGCTCCCAAATTTCTTACAAAGGTCAATGGCAGAGCCATACATCTGATTTCAGTCAAGGTTTAGTAGTATATGTGTGTGTGTATGCAAATACCTTCTTCTTGCAATTCAATAGCACTGCTAAGCAGCTAATGCAACTAATTAAAGACTTGGAAGTGTCACAGTTTTTTCCCCCTGTATATTATTAATATATTCCCTCTTCTTTCCTGTTCCTCATTCAGTTTCAGCTGATGTCCAAAGCAGGCCTGCAGCTCTAAAGGGCTCTCCAGTGATAGCAATAGGCTAATCTAATCTCAATGAGAACTTACTTGTTGTGTCTCTGAATCTTCTCTGCAAAATATATCATGGTATATTTTATATATTAAATATTGAATTCTATACAGAATTATTACTTGCCATCCTGCATTTTTCTAAGCTCTTCAACACCAAAGTATCTCAGCATTTTACACAGATATATTTTTACACAGCTTCCATTGGAGACAAGGAGTCATGCACAAGGTGAAGTGTTGAAGTGTATTAATTACCTGTAGGGCAGGGAATATCAGTGAAAATAAAGTAGTTCTTACATTCATTTATGTAGATGGAAAGAAACCAACTGAATAGAAATAAAAATATCTACAGTATTTTTACTGTTATGCCTTTTCCTTATGCCATGTTAAAAGTATATGTAAATAGTATTAGATATGTAAATTATATATAAAAATATTAAATTGTGTGAAATAGTTTCTGAGGGTTTTTGTTTGTTTGTTTGTAGCAGATTGGTACAGCATTTGAACTTTTTATAAACACTTAAGAAAAATCACTCAGACTAGACTCAGCCAGCTGGAAGTTAAGGAATGAAGCTATATTTACAGCTTAGCACAATTTACAAGCATATATACACACAAATATATACAAGTTAAAAGTAATACAGAAAGACAATACCCCTCCCAGAAAATCAGATTACCAGGAGGCCTCCTGACCCAAATCCACTCTGCCCCTCCTCCCCTCTTTCTTTCCCTTCAGAAATAACCAGATCAACCTACATATATCTCACATGACAAATCTGAAGAGATCTGAGGTGAGATGTCAGAAAAGATTACAAGGAAGTTAGAGGAAAAGGGTTAGGTCAGATTAAATAGTTAAAACAGAGGCAACCATAGAGACTGCCAGAAAGAAGGAGCAGAACTGAGAGCTGAGAAGTGTGTGAGAAGTGAGTGTCTCATCTATATTCTGACTAGTTGCATTTCTCAGCAGAAGAATGGGTGATACAGGGTACTGTTGTTTGATTCTCTTTTCTTCTCACAGCTAAGGATTTAATTTCTCTCAGTAAAATCTTCCAATTAGCTTCAAACCAGCACAATAAGCTTTGCATATCTTTGTGTATCTCTTGGTATTTAATACATTCATTTATTATTTCCTATATATATAAACTATATACTCTTTATTTTACACTAACATGAATACTCTCCAGATATACACATCTATATGCAGTTAAACATCCTAAATAACTCATTGCTTCTTTAATTTCAATAGCTTTTCCATCATGTTCTTTTTAACTTAACAACATTTCACTTTTAGGTTTTGTGAGAAAGATTCAGATTAGTGAGTGAATGGCACAATGTTCCCTGTGCTCTGATATCCTGCAATACCAGATATCCGGTGATAGCACAAACCAGGCTAGAGAGTTTGCTGGTAGTTAATACCACCTTCCCATGCTTTCTTCTGCAGTAGGAAACTGCTGAGGCAACCTCTGCATCAAGTATGTTAATTTCAGCTTTGTGCAATCACTTTGACCTGCAGGAGGTGAATCATTCAGCCATTTATCTGCTAATCAATCCTGACATCTTCCAAGAACAGGCATAATTAATCACACCTCCCTTGGTTTTGTGTTTTCATAAACAACATTGTTCTGCTGTCAAGATCTCTAGGTTCAATGTATTTGGGAGCATGCCACCTGTGAATCAAAACTTCTTTCATGACAAAAAAAATCATGTTGATGAAATAACCCTTTTATTATAACTTAACTAGACTATAGCTTTAAGTTGATACCTACTTCAGCTTCCATCGAAGAGCAATAAAATACATTAATTCTGAGGAAAGAAAAAGCATCACAAATACTGACTCATTCAGCTGTGTGACCTATCACTGGACACAGAGATAGGTTTTGCCACACTGCTTAATCTTCCATTGATGTTTATTATTCTGGAGTTAGTTTGGATAACGCAGTCTGTTCCTATGCTTCAAAGCTATACATCATTGCTCTGACAATGTTGATCTGCCTTACTACTTCTAACTTCTGGTTCCAGAACACATTACCTGAGTTCTTCCATATATTTCTAAAGGCAGATATATTTTGGGTGGTTTTGATGTTTTTCCTAGTACTGTTTCTCCATATTTGCTGTTGCACATTAGATATAACCAGGTGTACTTTCAGAACATCATGTATTGTTTGATGCTGTATGAGGTATACAGATTTCATCATGTCCTCTCAGCATGCTCCATTTCAATACCCCAGGTCTGTCTGATCTTAAAAGACTTACATAAGTCCTCTCTTACAATGTGCTACATGGTAGCAAATCCTGAGCTGAAGCCAGGACGGTGAGAGACAATCAAACTGGCTCTCTCAAATGTCACTAATGGACTATTTCAACTATCAGGCTGAATAGGTCTTGGACCTCTTAGCAACCAGTTTCCTGTATTCCACTGAAACAGACCACTTACACTCTCTGGGGTGGCAAAGTCTGCCATCAAAACTAATCTGTGTTAAAGACTTCCTTACAACCTTCAGAAAGAAGTCTTAAAACACTTTGCATGTCACAGTGTAAAACTACAGACATGTGGCAAGACCTGTGCGGACAAGGTGATGCTACCCATACCCAAACATATTTCACATTAATGTCTTCACACATCCATTTAATTGAAAAAGCCAAAGGTAATTTTTGCATCTGTGAAAACAAATACATAATAATCATCTAACCAACTTAACTAAGTCACATTGAGACCTTAGTTGCCAATGTGGTCATCCTCTGTATCTTTCAATAGCTAAGCAAATTTAGAAATAAAATCTTCAAAGTTCATAATTCTTACTGCTCTAATTAATGAGTCCAAGCTAGCTCAGGATCTTCCCTTGCTTTGAAAAAGAAAGCATACAGACTCATTAAAGTTACTTACCAAGTAATTCCTGAAAAGCATTAGCAGTTAAGAAAATACAAATTCCATTTTATAAATTTGTTTACTGAAAACAGTGGAGATACAGAGAAAAAATGAACAGACTAATTGTTAAACTAATGGAGGGCTTAAATGTGGTGTTTACTTGTTCCATGCTGGAGAAAACCAAAAAATAAAATAAAATAAAATAAAATAAAATAATAGAAACATCAACTAAAAAGTTAAGTATGATGGATTGAGGATTTTTAATTAAAAAAAAAAAAAAAAGGCAAACCACAAAGACAACCAGAAGAGAATAAGCACAGCAGTTGAATGTTTGAGTCATCTAAATTAATAGTCATCAACTACAGTGTCTCTTCATATGGATAGACTTGCTACAGTATTCTTCTTGAATTTAGGCATTCAAATCAAACCTTCTACTCACAGGAGAGTTCAGCTAAGAGGAATGACACTTTCCCATCTGTCAGATAAAGCTGATGCCCCTCTAATCCTGAGCTGGAACTAGGGAATCCCAGGCTCTGTTCCCTCAGACTTCCTATTCCACTGGTGCACAGGCGAGATCACACATTACAGAGGTCAATACTTAGGTTCCCTTAACTTGTCCTCTTCTAGTCTTCTTTCTTAGCCTATTATACTTCTGTTCTGTGTTGTCTGGTCAAAATACTTTGTTAAGAATGCCGGCAACAGTCCAAGCCTGGCAGAGAATTCAGTGCCAGAAGATACAACTTGGAATTCTCATAAGGCTGAGGATATATTAAATCTAAGTCTCCCATTTGCTATTCAAGAGCTGTAAACATCAATAATCACATTTTAAAATGAAGAAACAACTCTAGCTTGCTCTCTAAATGAATAGCTCTAGCTACAGAACTTCAGGTTTCAAGCCCTAGGGAAGACAGAAATCTGCGTGCAGCCTTGCCTCCATTATCTCATTTCCAGAGAAGATGGAATTTCAGAAATAACCCAGGCTTAACATTTCCATTTTGCCTTGTTTCTATGAGTGTCCTTACTCAGAAGCTCATGCAGTCTTCTCAGGCATGCAGCTCTCTTCAGCACTGCAGAAGGAGCTTAGGCATCCAATCCTAGATTTTTGATTCCTTTCACCTTATCACATATTGTACATCTGGTAGGTATATTCATCTAAAGATAAACTACATTGCCAGATATGTACTGAAGTAAATCTCATTCTCTGTAAATAGTGATGGTGTATTGAATATGTCCACAAAACTGTGGCAATTTAAATGTTGAGCAATTTATTTAACAACATAACATGAATAGATCAGCTACAGAAATAGATTATTCCTGTGCCCTTCACCCATAAACAATCTTCAAATAAAAATCAACTATTTAGAATAGAGTAGAATAGAATCAATCAGGTTGGAAGAAGACCTCCAAGATCGTCCAGTCCAACCTAGCACCCAGCCCTATCCAGTCAACCAGACCATGGCACTAAATGCCTCATCCAGTCTTTTCCTGAACACCCCCAGGGACGGTGACTCCACCACCTCCCTGGGCAGCCCATTCCAATGCCAATCACTCTCTCTGGCAAGAACTTCCTCCTAACATCCAGCCTATACTTCCCCCAGCACAACTTGAGGCTGTGTCCCCTTGTCCTGTTGCTGGTTGTCTGGGAGAAGAGACCAACCCCCACCTGGCTACAACCTCCCTTCAGATAAGTTGCAGACAGCAATGAGGTCTGCCCTGAGCCTCCTCTTCTCCAGGCTAAACAACCCCAGCTCCCTCAGACTCTCCTCATACTGACCAGCTGCATTCATCACTTTGTGGCAGAGGACTGAATGTTTGTAATTCATGAGATCTGACAAAAGGTCATTTGAAAAGAAAGCACTGTCTGTAATTAAAAACAAAACAAACAAACAACCCTCCACCCAAAACCCCCAAACTTCAAACAAACAACAAAAAAACCTTGTGTGGTTACTGCCAGTAAAATGTCCTGAATTTAACATAGCAACTGTGTGACTAGATCTATAAATGGGAAAAAAACCCCACAGGAATTCAGGTCCTAATTCAAGTAGTGCTACAAACTTCCAAAATTCCAATCAATTTCATAGGGATTTAAAATCCTATGTAATTTTGAGGATCTACATTACAGCAAACACCTGTTTCTAAATGCTACTTTGTTATGGCCAATATTGATTTAATGTCTAATTCAATGTATCCTTAGATCTTCTTCTACATTGCTGTCAATAGTAGTTATCTCATGGCAAAACTCCCTGTAGTAAGGGGAGAAAAAAATCAACACTTCTCCCAAATACATGTCTTCCAAACACAAATATGAGGAGGGTAATTCTAGTTTGTCTCTGAAATTTAAGCAACTTTCAGATCCAGTAGCTATGGAAATATTTGTGGTTGTTCTGATTGCAAGCATGGCCATCTGCAAATGCTCCTGTCTTCCCAGTCACTTTTGAGTCTGTTGCCTGATCTCCATTATAATTGATACAAACCCCAACAATCTCAAAGGTGTTGCAGGAAACAGAATAGGGTACAAGAGTATATTAATGCTTTTCCTAAAAGAAAGGCTAGAGCACTGTATTTCAAACATGACTAAATACCTGCCATTGCATGAAAGGAACATGAGATGATACAAATTCATGCAGCATCAGACAGAAGTCTACAGAAAATCCACTGATCAATTGGATTCCATGGTTTCTGACTGAAGATTTCAGATCTGCTCCAATATAAACTTCATATATGAATTTAATTTTGAAAATAAAAACATATCTGAGCATAATACTGCTTCAAAAACAGGTCTTCCATCGAGCAAATTTTATGTTAGTCGTCTGAAAAGTCATTTTCTAGGGGAGTGGGAACTCTACTATGTCTTTTGTGCAACTAATGGTAAAGGTGCCGTGCACATATTGCAAATGAAGGCTTCAAACACATCTGGCAGTATACATACCATCACTTGCTGTCTTTTAACAGTTTTCTGAGAGGGGTACACTGACAGTTTTAGGGCAGAGCTTTCATAAACACTGCACTTAAGTAGAGAATGGTGAGTCTGAGCAATTTTATTTCAGCCAAAATATTCTGTTCCTCCAGCAATGCTGTTTACTGACATGCCAGAAGTCAAATATCCACTTATGTAAACTGTTATTATCAGTAATGCAGAAATAACTATAATAGCTAATGCTTTCTAAATACATACAGTAAATAGAAATGAAATTAAGTGCATTGATAAGTACAGACAGCTTTGCCTGTGGCATGGAGCTCTCCACAGTAAAGAAATAGACAACGCACTTGCCGTGCATGCATAAAGTTATCCTATTAGGTCAGTTTGCCCTCAGCCTCTGGACATGCACTTTCAAAATCTGTGGTGTTACACCATGGTGAAATCCCCATTAAAACTCATGAAATTTGCTTGAGTAATGCAGAAGGCCCATTAATAGATGAAGTTTTACACTTCTTGAAGAGAAACATCTAGAAGCAGTAACACCTCCAACCCAGGAAATTATGGGTAAAAATTATACCCTAGAGTTTCTCTGTTTATGAATGTTGGCATCCAAGATTGTCACCAAGAAACAGCATTTCCTCTGTACATGGTTTATTCAAACTGGGAAGACTTTTTTATTAGTTTGCATTCTAATTTGTTTATTCTTTGAATTTTTCCATTTGAGGAGAAATTACGGTGCAAAGCAAAAAAAAAGTCAAGAAAAATGAGGCTGTAACTGTGTAAAGATGTGCATCTTCTGTAATTATTTGCTCCTGTGTGATAGTGACATAAGCAATCTGTTCCTTGGAAGTTTATATTGATTCCCATGATAATAACATTTTTCACTCAGCATGCCAAAACTTTTACCAGAAAATATTATATGGAGTTAAAGACTGAAATATAAAAAATAAAAATAATAACAAAAAAACCCCAACCTATTCCCTTTGTAATTCTCTCACAAGATTCATGAATAATCCTGAGAAGTAGTTTAATTTTTCCCACTTACCCATCTGTGAAATATGAATGTAATTGTTTTCATAAACACTAGCACAGTCGAACATTTGTTTGCTCTTATATTGCCAGTGATTGTAATCTTTAGATGGAAAGAACAGAGTAAGAGCTATAATGTCATTACTGCATAACAGCAGAAAATTTGCTAACTGATGTGTGAAACCTGATACTTCAAGGTCTACAGCTAGGTAGAAAATCCATGCCTGAAGTACCACATCCAAGTCTGAACCTCGTGTACTATGCAGCCTCTTACTCTTGTGAAATTCTTTTCCAATGTCTTAGATTTCAAATTTGTCTTAACTTTAGTACACTTCTTTATTTCTTTTTTTTTTTTTTTAATACAGAGGCCTGATTTCTGTCCCTGGAACTTGGGCCAGGCAAAGCTGGAAGGGAAATTCAGGCACACAAATGTACAGAGGTCATCAGCTACATCCCAAAAGAGGTAGCATGCCTACTGACAGTAAGCGGATGGGCGGAACTGAATAACTGCAAACCTTTTAACCACAATTGCCTTCTGATCCTCTTCTGAGAATTAGTTTAGCCAAAAGAGTTCTGCAACACCAGGGTCTCTGCTGCTTCTGGTAAAACACAAATATGGATTTTCTGTAGTTAAAGTCGTGGGCAATTAACCAAAGCAGATGTGTAATTTGTGCAGCAGTACCTTGAATTTACATCAGAAGTGCATGGACTGTGCACACCTAATGAACATCTTCAACAGTAATGTTATAGCAAACCATACAATTGATTCATGCGCTTAACTCTGATGGATATGCTTTCAAACTAAGCATGTTAGTGAAAGGATGGGCTACGAAATCACATGCAAACAATATGTTACAATTTGGCTCAGAAGGTAAGTGCACTTGTAACAGCACTGTTTAAAAAGAATTATTAGCAATATGGACGGTAATTCTTGTGCAAGCATAGAGATGTAGATTCTCTGCTGAAAAATATGTAGAATGATGTGATGGTTTGGGTGTTCCCCACCCCCCCACACTTTAGAAATCACCCAGACTAGACTCAGCCGGCTCTGGAAATTTGAATGAAGCTTATATTTACAGCTGGCACAATTTACAAGCAGATATTTACAGTAGATACAGTTAGATACAGATCTTGGAGGTCTCTTCCAACCTGATTGATTCTATTCTATTCTATTCTATTCTATTCTATTCTATTCTAAGGTCTTGTAATGTCAGGACGAGGTGGAATGGGTTTAAACTGGAAGAGGGGAGACTTAGACTGGATNCCCAAGGAAGAATGGAGGTTCGGCCAGAGGGATTAAGAAGCAAAGGTGAAATCAGCAAAGCAAATGGAGGGTGAGGTTAGAAAGCAAGATGGAGTTCAGCCAGCAGCCTCAGCTCTCCCCAGCAGGCAAAGCAGAAGAGAACAGCCCAGCACAAAGTGCAGAGCAAAAGTGACTTTATCTTTTGTTTTGCCTTTCTTCTTTACACATCTCAGTAAGACTGTGAGTGAAGTAGACAACACCATTGTTTTCATTTCCCAGCCTATGATCTATTTCTTCTCACTGAAACATTCCAGCTAGGCTCAAACTAGCACAAATGAGTAATCAGCATTTTTTCTGGATGATTTTGCATTCTGAATGGATATTGCATTATCACTGCTCCTACTCAAGGACAAGTGTTGATGTTTGAAGAAGAATACTTTGAAAGAATGGTGATCCCATTCTCCCCACTTACTTTGGAGCAATAAAATGGTTCCCAGGTATATACGATAGAATACCTACTCTAATCAAAACAGGCCATTAAATCTATCTCCCTGTCCCAACACAATATCAATTACTAATTCTTCATTATTTAAACATTTTTTTCCTGGCTTATTCTTTTTTAAAAGATTGGTGCAAGGAAATACTGTGATCCCTACTAAGCAGTACATGCTTGGGAAACATTTGCTGCTGTCTAGCTGGACATCTGTTAGTCTACACAAAAATAATTACATTTATTTCTGACAAGTCAGGGTACACACTTTTTGGGCAGTTTTAATCCAATTTTGTATCATGTCACAGGTAGCTGTGGAGAGCAACTTCCTTTCAACCTGTAAGAAGTTTCCACAAACTTGACAGGGTGTTAGAACAGAAGAGATTTGGCCTATGATACACTGGTGGCTGTGGAGAAGCTACTGCTCCCACCTCCACCATCCTTAGCAGTATTCATCCTGTCTTTAACCATCATGTCCTCCACACTCTTGTTATAAAATCTTGTGACCTCAGTATAATTGATCACATAAACCATTAGTTTGCCATCTTTTATGTTATTTTTACAATAAAGTACAGTTTGCCCAGAAATCCTGGTGAGAAAGAGGTAGCATTTAAAGCAACTATATCAGTCTATTTCAGCAGTATTTCTATGGCTTCTCCTAGTTTGCCATGAGAGTTTTGCAAACATTCAAAATTCTGATCTTCTCCTGATACTAGAATAAGCAAAGAACTGTGGATTGGCTTCAGGGATTATTCTTCAGTCTTTCCTCTAAATAGCTGCATAGTCCACATCTAGCCTGTAATCTTGCCCAGGTTTACATTTTTTACTGTGTGACAACTTTCTTCAATCAGAGTCTTTTAATGTGGTCTGCCAAATTCATTGAAAGCAGAACATGGCTACTGTGCAGACAGATTGTAATTGGTGGAAATTATTGCTGTTCTGTACTACAGAAATATGGATGCAGGAAGATGGGGAAAGCAACTGCAGCAGAAAATTAAAGGGATTTGAGCCTCTGTGGCAAATTCTTAGTGTGTACTAGATCCAACTTGTGCCAATGGAAAGATAAGAAACATTGGGAGGGTCTATCACATGGCAGGAGATACAAAGCAGACCCTTACAGAAATGCTGGACAGATAGTGGATAGGAAGGTGGCAACTGTAATTTGGTGACCTGTTCTGAAGGGATCCTGATTTCTATCCACATTTCTTCTTTCTCAATGAGAGATAGGTGGAAGCACATTTATTATACCTGCCACTTTCTGCTCCCTGGCCATCTCAGTGAACACTGCAATGAGGATTCATCTATTTCTTCTCAGCATTGTCTACTGTTATGTCAATAAATTATCCTTATCTGTTAGAGTTCCTGTTGTCTCCTTTGCTGACCTTTTGTTCTCTATTTACTTGAAACATTTTTTATGGTTTATCTTAACCTCTGGTACAATCTCCCTGTCATTCTCAGTCTTTACTTCCTTCTCTTTTATTTCACAGTGGGTTAACTTAATTTTGTAATATTTCCAGTCTTTTGTAGTTTTTGTCTTAGATCTTTTGAACAACCTCCTTGTATTGAGAACTTATTTAGCTCTTTCTCTATTGACCTTTCTGGCCTTTTTATTTTCTTATTTTTTAAAGTCAGGAGAGATAAAAAAGGGAGTTAGTACTACAAAGCTAACATTCTATCTACAAGTAGCTGTGGATTTGTGAAAGCATAAGTGTTGTACAAACCATTTTTCCAGTGGGGTTTTGGTTGGTTGTTTGTTTTTCAATTTCAGCTTTCCTGCATTTCAAAGACCAGGGAAAGTTGATAGTTGTCACATCTGAAATTTGTTGATGTTCACATACACATATATGGAGTCATAGAATCATTTCAGTTGGAAAAGACCTTCAATATCTTTGAGTCTAACCATTACCTAACTATACCAAGGTTGGTGCTAAGTGCCTTGCTAGATCAGGCTACAATAGGAGACATTTCCTAGAATTTCAGGGGCAGTCCTGAAGTTCATCTCTTCACTTGCTGTTGCTTCGTTCTCTGGGTCATCTCCATTATGTTCTACCCACTGATTACGCTCTTACTCATATATAATGTTAACATTGTTTCTCCAGTTGGCTTCACCCAACATATCTTTGCTCTTGCACAATGGAAAATAAATTTGTTTATTTGACATAACCTATGAAGAAGGGAGTTTTCCCTCTTATCTCTATTTTTTCCTTTTGGAAATAAGACTTCCCAGACATAGGTGATTCTGACTTGTGTAAATCTGAATACACTTTCACTCAGATCACACTCTATATGAAATTCAAATTTCCACCTATGGCCGTCCTAGATTTTTTCATCTGTTACAGGAGCATGGCACAAGTGCATACTTGATATTCATAGGACTCAGACAGGCCATGGCCACACTCAGAGAGTTATGGTCAATGGCTCAGTGTTCAAATGGAGACCAGTGACAAGTGGTGTCCCCCAGGGGTTGGTACTGGGACCAGTGTTGTTTAACATCTTTTTCAGTGATATGGACAGTGGAATTGAATGTACCCTCAGCAAATCTACAGACAATACCAAGTTGTATGGTTCATTTGACATGCTGAAGGAAGAGATGCCAACCAGAGAGACTTGGACATGCTTGAGATTTGGGCCCAAGTCAGCCTCAGCAAGTTCAACAAAGCCAAGTGCAAGGTCCCTCCATGTGTGTCAAGGCAATCTCAAGCAAGTCTGGGCAAGGAATGGCTTGAGAGCAGTACTGAGGAAAAGGGCTTGAGTGTGTCTGTTGCAAAGCACTCAATGTGAGCTGGCAGCATGCACTTGCTGTCCTCAAAGTCAGCCACTGGGGCGGGGTTCTATCAAAAGAAATGTGACTAGCAGAACAAGGGAGGTGATTGTCTTCCTCTCTTGTGAGACTCCACCTAGTGTACCTTATCCAGTTCTGGTGCCCCCAGCATAAGAAGGCAGCATTGATCAGCTGCAGTGGGTCCAAAGGAGGGCCACAAAAATGATCAGAGTACTGGAGCACCTTTCCTTTGGGGACGGGCTGCAAGAGTTGTGGCCTGGAGATAAGAAAGCTTAAGGGACACCTTGCAGGGGCTGTCCGGTGTCTGAAGAGGGCCTAACAAGAAAGCCAGGAAGGGACTTCTTACAAGGGCTTGTCATAATAGGATAGGAGAGAATGGAATAAAGCTTGAGGAGACTAGATTTAGTCTAGATATTAGAAAGAAATCCTTTACAGTGAGGGTGGTGAGACACAGATGGCCCAGAGAGGTCATGAATGCCTCCTCCTTGGAGGTGTTCAAGTCCAGGCTGGATGAGGCCTTAGCAACCTGGTCTAGTGGAAGGTGTCCCTGCCAATGGCAAGGAGTTTGGAACTAAATGGTTTTTAAGGCTCCTTCTAACCCATATCATTCTATGACTCTGTGATGACTGGTTAAATAACATGATACTTTAATACGTTTAAAATAAAAGTTCCATGCCCATTTTCTACCAAAAGTGTGTATGAATTCCTATAATTAGTGTAATTAATTAGACTGAGAGATTCAGGTCTTTGACAGTCCCTTGTTAATTTTACCTTAATGTGTGGGAACCATGGCTGGAGATACTTCTTTTCTAGAGACATCTATGAAATGTCAGTAAAAATGCCAAATTGATATATTCAGAGATTTATCAGCAATGTCTTGCAGTATTTACAGCCTTGGGAACCTAATGTTCTCTGTTTCTTCTGCTTCTTAGTTCTTTTGAGTGTCTGTGCTTGCTTCTCTCCATTGAAAGTGAATATTTGCAGTGGCAAACAGGCAAATCAGTGCCTTAAAAACAAGTTTTTCTTTTCAGAAACCATTTCAGTGTGTGTTTGTTGCAGGGTGGTGATAGAAAGCAGGTACATATACATGCAGAATATCAACATGACTATGACATGAATGAAAACACCATTTTGTGAATGCCTAAACTACCATGCAGCCACAAATTCTTTAGGAGCATGTCATTGATCACTATGTAAGGCTAACAACTCAACACTGGTAATAGCCCCTCATAATTCAGAGGAGCACATAACCACTGCACATGACACAAGCTGGTATTTTATATTTCCTATAACACAATCCCTACAATGTTTCCCTACAATGTCTGTAGATATTATTATGAAATATCTGAAACAGAAGAAAAACTACCTCCTCAAAGTCTGCATTATTATTTCTGTTCTTTGGAACATATTTTTTTTCCACCCCTTGGGATTCTGTCAATAGCTTCAAAGCCATACTGCCATTTTAACACTGTTTTTCACTCATGGTCAGATGTTTGCATATATATCTTAGGTCTGTAACTGTTCTAAGTTGATGTTCTGTACTATTTCAAACTCCTGTGTTTACATTCTTGCACCTCTGCATTGTTTTGCTTTGCAAATTGCAAGTTTTCTGGATTTCATAATACATCTTTTTAACCTCACTTTTACTATATTCTCAGTGCATATGCTTAACATTTCAGCTTTCTCCTATATTACATCATCAAGGTTTTTTCCCCATGTGATTGCTTTTGTTCTTTGTTCCTTCATGGCCATTGCACAGATTGCTATAAGGAATTGCACCTGCTGCATTTCCAAAGTGTTTCAAGGTTTTGTTCAGTGACCAGATTCATATTCTAACTTTGGAGTATGCAAATACATCTGAAATGTGACACCTTTCCTTTGTATGCCCTGTCTTAAAAGCTGGAGTTATTGTTTCAGCTATCAGTCCTCAGGCTCTGCAGATTTTACTTCTTCCCAGATAGAAACAAAAAATGGAGAGAGCTCAAAACTAATTTCCTTTTCAAACTATCCCATGCAGAGACACTAATAGAAGGAAAATCTTTCATGTCCTGAAGCATGTGTTAATACTTAGAAATACGAGAAGCAGCATCATCTAATTATACTGTGTTTTAGAGATCACTTGTCCTGTGCTCTGAAACCTGCAGTTTAGCTATACCAAAGGATGGTATTTCATTTCCTTGATACCAGAGGTATTGGTTCTCTAATGAAACAGTCACTTCCTAATAAAAAAGTACATTACTAAGTGTGAATTTTTAAAGGCAGCTGTAGAAATTGTCTCCATAAAATCACAAAGTAACAATTGCATATAACACTCTCCGCCTTATACCAGTAGCTTACAGAAAATTATCTTAAAATGTATTTAATTGTAGGAAATGGTCATATTTTGAGAGAGTCAGTTAAATATTAAAGTCGCCTTCACAACACAGTATTTATTTTTAGCAATGTCTACCTTAAGTTTTACTCTTGTAATGCAGCTCTAAAAGCCAGTTTTCATTAAAATTGTAATACTTCCAATTCAGTTTTGTGATGTGTATACATTTTAAACTACACTTAAGTCCATTGTTTCCTGTCATATTGTCTCATTAGTCTCAAGTGACAGTTTTTGTCTTTTGAATTTTAATACAGTAATGATACCAATTTTGCTGTAAAGAAAATGAAAGAAAGTGATGAGATAAAGAAAAAAACATTTGATTACTTTGCTTAGAAGAATCATTAAATTGTCATCTTAGGCATACACTACTTTTAGGGGAAATAAAAGCACTGATCAATAATTCTGAGTATCATAGAAGAATCATAGAATCATAGAAGCAACCAGGTTGGAAGAGACCTCCAAGATCATCCAGTCCAACCTAGCACCCAGCCTTGTCCAATCAACTAGACCATAGCACAAAATGCCTCATCCAGGTTTGTTTGGAACACCTCCTCTTTTAACACAGAGGATATTTTGTTGGTCACTGCAATGCCCCCTTCAGCAGATAAATTAAATGATGTGCTTTAGCCAGCATTATTTGTTCAAATACATATCTTCATTGTGCTATTTGATCTGGCCATAATGTAATCAGCTTTGATTAGAGATATTGCTATCATCTGTTATGCTTGTAATTAATTAATCACCATTTAATTAGTTTCCTATTGTAACACATCAGATGCCACCAGGTGATGCCGTTTGCTATTAGCCGGCTATTGGAGTCTCCTCCCACCCCAGGTGCAGCCACTTTGCCCTCCCTGCCCACTCTCCTTTATATTCAGCCCCAGGAAGACCAGAAGCCCTGAGTTAGGCCCATTGTGGGCCAAGGGATCCTCTGCCTGGCATTCCTGGTGAGTCCTTGTGGTGTGCACTGGGTGAATTGGTGGAGGATTTCAAAGGCCGGGGGGCCTGGTGGCCCCCCGGCTTGCTAGGGCTAGGCTCAGTGACCATTGCAACATACAACATTGTGCTGGGTGTGTGTCTTTGCTGGAGCTGATTTCTTTTGTAGGGTATTTCAGCTGGTTGAGCCTCTTGCCTCAGGCTCTGAGATGACTTAGTTTCTGTTTATAATAGCTTTCGTCTCCATCATCTCTCCATCTCTTTACTTTGCACTTCCCCAGTGTATGCTTTTCTTCCTCAGAGCTTGGACAGAAGTCACCATCATCTTCGGCTTCTTTAAAATCTTTCTTTACTGAGTACTTTCTTTTTCTTGAGAGTAGTTACATAAAAACTACAAATATCTATTTTTAGGAGAGTATGCAAGGCTAGGGGAAATATCCTAAGAAACTAGAAAGAAATAGACCTTTCTGTATGTTTCAGAACTATTTTCTTTTAGTTCAAATATAGCATTGCAAACCACCGACCACAATTGCAATTAATGTTGAACCATTTGAGATCATTAGCCTCAGTCTCTCTTTCAACTGAGACATCACCCTAAAATTCATCATGCCATATGGCTAGTCAAATGATCAGATCATTTTTGTGCTTGCCAAGCTGTTTAAAACCTCTATTTGTGCAGTATGAAGCACAAACTGAGAAAGACTGAGAACTCATTACTTTTTAAAAAGGCACCAGACAGAAATGCTAATAGCTGCAACACACTATGGCATGGCAGAGCTGTACACAGCAAAAGCAACACATTTTCTTGTTACTTATTGGTCTACTTTCATTTAGTTTGAAATCCATTTCTCTGCCAAGCTCCCTGCATTCACACCCCATTTCAGTTCCCTTAATTCTGACCCAGAATTAAGAATTTGTGTTTATTTACTCTGAAATCCTATTGAAGAGTGATGAACTACATCAGATTGAGAAAAGACAACTGTTCTGTGCCTTGAATGCTGACTGTTGAACATTGGATGTCTTGAATAAATTCCTTCAATAGGGAACAGAGCAGTAAGATGCAACAGCCTTGCTTGGCATGGGAAAAGCTAATATAACTCAGGCAAATAAACACTGTACACTTCAGTTCTACCATTTCACATCTGAGAGGTCAGGATAGGGTCCAGCACAAAGCCACAAAGATGATTAAGGGAGTTGATATCTCCTTTATGAGGAAAGGCTGAGGGAGCTGGGCCTATAGGAGACTGAGAGGTGACCTCATTAATGTTTATGAATACGTGAAGGGAGTGTGTCAGGAGGACAGAGCCAGGCTCTTCTCAGTGATGCCCAATGACAGGACAACAGGCAGTGGGTGCAAACTGGAGCATAGGAAGTGCCATGTGAACATAAGGAAAAACTTTTTCACTGTGAGAGTCATGAAACACTGGGATGGGCTGCCCAGAGACATTGCGGAGTCTCCTTCTCTAGAGATGCTCAAAACCCAGCTGGATGCCTTCCTGTGTGATCTGCTATAGGTGATCCTGCTCTGGCAGGGAGATTGGACTAGATGATCTTTTGAGGTGCCTTACAACCCCTAACACTCTGTGATTCTTTGATTCTTTCAGGATTCCACCAAAGCATGCACTAAAGTTTGCCTTAGATTTAAGCCGCTCAGCTTTATTGGCTATTTATCTTAACTTGATATGTTTCCAAATAAGCGTGTGTTTTATGCAATTTAATCTCAATCAGGATTTTTACTTAAGGGAAAATCACTATGATCTTTGAAAGCAGTTTTCTGGTGTCCTTCAGGTATTTCATCTTAAAAGTGGTAAATGCAGGAGAGAGAAATAGCTGTTATGCTTGTACCCAGAAATTACACAGAAGGGTTAGGAGAAATTAGGTACCTTTTTTTTTTTTTTTGTACCAATTACTCTGTTAAAGAAATTGGTGCTTCACACAGTGTAGGGACAGAAAGGCATCAAAGACAGGATGAGCTGTACAAAGTGAAACTACCAATCTTTCCTGCAATAAGATTCACAGGATCACAGTATATTAGGGGCTAGAAGGGACCCAAGGAGATCATTGAGTCCAACTCCCCTGCCAGAGCAGGATGATGATCACAGGATCATAGTATGTTAGGGGTTGGAAGGGACCCAAGGAGGTCATCGAGTCCAACCCTCCTGACGCAGCAGAACAATACTATCTAACACAGATCACAGAGGAACACATCCAGACAGGCCTTGGAAGTCTCCGGGAAAGGAGACTCCACAACCTCTCTGGGGAGCATGTTCCAGTGACCCTTAAAGTAAAGAAGTTCCCCCTTGTGTTGAGGCAGAACCTCTTTTGCTGAGATTTACACCCATTGTTCCTTGTCCTATCACAGGGAGCAAGTGAGAAGAGCCTATTCCCCCATTCCCAGCCAGCCTTCAGATACTTATAAACATTTATCAAACCCTCTCTAAGTCTTCTCTTTTCCAGACTAAAAAGCCCCAGGTCCCTCAGCCTCTCCTCATAAGCCATGCCCTCCAGTCCCCTAATCATCCTCCTAGCCATCTGCTGGACTCTCTCCAGCAGATTCCTGTCCCTGTTAAACTGGGGAGTCCAAAACTGGACATGATATCATAGAATCAACCAGGTTGGAAGAGACCTCCAAGATCATCCAGTCCAACCTGTTCCAGTGCTCTGTGACCCTTACAGTAAAGAAGTTCCCCCTTGTGCTGAGGCAGAACCTCTTTTGCTGCAACTTACACTCATTCTGAACTGAGCTTTGGGAGAAAAGGCAGTGAATAGAACTGTTGGGGTAAATCTATAACGTTCTTGTAGTTTCACACCTGACAAAAGCAAATGTGTACTGTATCACATGTGTTGTAGTCTGAAGAGCACAAAAATGAAGACTTCAGAGGAGGTAGAAGGAACAGGAAAAATGGGAGCCATTGACAGAGTGATGGATGGTGAAGAAAGAGAATGGAGAACAGTCTCAGTAAGAAGGAGGATGCTCAGCAAAAGCAACTTTAACAAAATTAAGGGAAAAGTTAAATTATTTCAAGGACAAGTGGCTTTTAAAAACAGATGATTTTCAAGTGATCAGCATTCCTGTTGTGAGGAATCCTGAAATTGCTCTTACGTTTCCAGCCAAATCTATTTATTCCTCATATCTGTGACAGTGATAATTTCTTGACCTAATATCAGCAAGAGCAGTGTCAAAGGAATTTTTTTGTGTCCCATTAAACATATTAGGGACAGGGAAAAAAAAAAACCCACTTTAATTAACAATATCCTCTGTTGTCTAAATATTGAACAAATCTTTATGAAATCGTAAGAGGGAGTATAAACTTGTGCACCGCTTCATGAGTTTAGAGACACTGCTGGAGCTCTAATGAGCTTCCAGGCAAACCCCAATACTTCTGTGAAAGAGTTTTCAAGCTGAAAGTTCATTGTGGTTGTTAATACAGAAAGAAGTGCACCGCATCTTGTGAGTCATCTGATACAAATAAAACTTTGATTGCAGTGTAAACAATTTTCTACATCTGTTGATTTAGACTGAATGACTTTATTGTTGTTCTCAGAATACTGAAAATCTTCAGTGAAAAAGACACTGATAACACAGTTGGTGTCTTTTGCTCATAGCACATGGAATTGAATGCACCTTCTGTACGGTTCTCTTCACAGTTAAAACAGATCTCACATCAGGATTTCTTGGATGACCATTTTGCACATGGAATGAATTTAAAGACAGCAAAACTAAACCAATTTTCTGCTAATTACAATTCTGTCAACATGAAAGAAAGGGTAGGTATTTTCAAATGAAGAAAAAGAAAAGGCAACTAAATTATTTTTTTTTCCTCAAAAATGGCAAGAAAGGATCCTAAAACCATGAAATGAAAATTAAAATGATCTTTTTCAACAAACATCAGACACACAGACATTGATGCTAGGTTGACATCATGAAATATTTTAAAACAACTTTCATGGCTACTGCTGTGTTACTTTTTGTATGTTCTTAAGTTCACAGTTGAAAAAGTTTCTGAGGTTAAAAATTAAATGACTTCATTATGATGTTGAACTTCAATAAAGCTCATCTTCCAGTCTAAGGCATTCTATCTTGTGTTTACTTAATTGCTATAACTGATTAATATTACCATTAATTTTGATTTTTGTAGCCTTGGAAGAGTTAAAAAAGTTGATGCTATGAAAACAAATTGTGATGAAAAAATTTGTATGGGATTTGTCTTCATGCTTCATAAATATAGTGTAAATCATAGTGGCAAACCCCTACCTTGGATGTATGGAATGTCACAGGATATTACTGATTAAGAATACAGAGCTGCCTCTTAACCAAATAATGCACTTATGAATCAGTTTAAAGCAAGAAGTTTTGCAAAGAACTCAGTACAGATTGTATTTGTCTAATCATCTCCAATAATACTGTTCTTGTGGGCAGGACTATGAATTGTGAAGGAAAAAAAAACAACAAACCGAAGAAGATTTGGAAAAGAAGATAAAACATGACAACAGTGGAATTGGTCCTTTCAATTAATTTTGCTGAGAATTCTGTGTTTACACAAAGTTCTATCCCTTAATGTACTCTTTTATACCTATGTATACCTAATTTCATTATGTTTCTCTTGATTGTAAGGGGTAAGAAAATTGTTCAGAAAAAGGAAGTTTAGTTTCTCAGTATGGAATATTGTAGTTTTTGCTTACATTTTGCCTACTTGCCCTCAACAATTGAACTGTTGCTTTCATCATGTGCCAGGGTCACCTAGATGGTGCAGGGACTGGAACGATGCTGAGACACCAATGTGATGCATAACACCCATCTTCAAGAAGGGGAAAAAGGATGACCCTGGAAACTACAGACCAGTCAGTCTCACTTCTGTGTCTGGAAAGATCATGGAGCGGATCCTCCTGAAGGCTCTGCAAAAGCAAATGGAAAACCAGGCAGAGGTGACTGG